>VMRM01000006.1:12814813-13072313 GCA_010277075.1 Poeciliopsis retropinna | reverse complement strand
AAAGCAAGACAAAGGTGCTCAAATTTATGTATAAGAACTTGTTTTGTTGTATCTCCTCTAAATATAACCTTAAATCAAATTATTCTCTTAGCTCTTTCATCTTTTACAACAACCCAGGGGAGCAAAATGGAAATATTTTGTTCCACTAGTTCAGTTAAGTTGAATGAAATAAGTATTTTGGGCATAAGAGTACATTCAATTTCTATTTATATGTCCTTTTGATTATCATGTAATTTTTATTACAATAAACAGACTATGACAACTGTATGTGCTTGTAGAACTCATGTAATCAATGATGCACTCAGACTGCCTATTAAAGTGCATCACACAAACATTCACGCTAGAAAAGAAAATTACAAATAAATTGCTTCTCACCTACAAATGGAAATATAAAAGGACTTTTAATGGTGACAGCAACATGCTTCATTCTGGTTGTGTTAAGCAACAAAGGTATAATTAACCACAGGGATTTAGCACCTCTTGATTTGACTAGCTGAACATGCTCTTTATGGTAATTAGATCTGCTTGATTTTATAGCGTACCAAAACAAAAATCCTATTAAGCACTTTGAGAAATGCTGTTTATCCAACAAGTTTGTTTCATTGTGAGGAGATTGTCATTGCCTTTAAATGTTGTCTCTGCACTTGGTATCAAACCATGTTTTAGCTGCTAAAACACACTGACATGTTGAAGAAGAGCATTAAAATTGAGAACTGATAATAACAGGGCAGGCAGCTTTAGAGCACTTGAGTTAATTAACAGTGGATTATGTCATGTCCAAAAGTTTTGTCATTTTTTAATTGATATCTCTAGCAACAAAAATGCTGAAAAGGTTTCTTGCAGAAATGCAGAAATACACACTAGCCAAATATATCAAGTTTCCTTCTCATGAAAAAAAGAAAACATATTTTTGACTGTGAATCATGTTCAGCGATATCTAGTCTCTTCACCTTGAAAACTTGCAGTTTCCTATCCCTCTCACACAAGCACATTTTATTCCGACTTTTGAAGCCTGCTGTTGGTAAAATTGAAAAACTTCAAAAATAGTTTAAAACTAAAGGGAATTAAAAGATACTAAAACTGCAACTTATGCACCCCAGAAGTGTTATTTTTAAAACATAAAAATCCCAAAAAGGATAGGACTTTAAGTATGACTTTCAAAGACACTTGCTGCAATAAACTAACCAGCATCTTTTCTGGGAACCTACCAAAGTCCTGGTCAAAACAATCCTTATGTAAAACAGAACACTCATCATTTTGTACAATGGAAATATCTTCTCTTAGTCCAATTGCACTTCCTTATATAGATGGCCAGCTTTGCACCATTTATATTTCCAGGTTACTATGAGTATGATGATTACTGTCACTCAAACAGGATAAGAAACCAACTGCAAAGAAAGAAACCTTCTAGAAGCAAACAAGGAAAAAGACATGGAGCTTAAAAAGGGGAGCTCATTTCTTACCAAAAGCTATCTGATCTTACATTAGTACATATTATGTACTATGTTTAAGTGCACAAGATGACAAATGCAACATATTCACACACATGTTGACAACTTTTATTACCCTTATTCTGTTTTGTATTTTATGGATGGTGCGATCTTTCCCATTAGAGAAACACTTTTAAAAATGTGTATCTGCATGCACTGTTTTGTCATTTAGACAATATAACATAAAAGATTGAAATAAAATAAAAAATCCTGAAATGTAATGTCAGTTTTTAGACAGTTACAAAAATATGATTTCTCAATATCTTTTTAATTTTAGCACTGGCATTTGTTTCATCCCTCTTTGGCAGTTTTAAGCTATGTTTAAACATCTTACTGTGGACATGCTCTCTGCCAGCTGGCGCTTCTACTGTACTGACCCAAACTGTTTAGCCAAGAAAGACCAGCGCCTTGTGTAACATTTCTGTTAAACTGTGACTGAACTCTGTGTTTTATGCCTTATCAAGAACAGAACAACACTAATAAAGTGTCAAAATACCCAGACAACTGCAGAAACAGAAAAATCGGAGAAGGGTCACTTTAAATCAATATCTATAACATTGTAGAGTTAAAGATGATGGTGTAGCTGGCACATGATGAAGAAAGGCTTTCCCCACCTTATTGCAACACAGCAGAGATCTTAAAAAAGATTTGAAACTTTTAACATCTATTCTCTGAGTTTATGATGTAGAATGTGCACCCAGGCCTGGCCCTATCATCATGGACAAAGTCATACCACAAGGCTTGTTTTGTTTTTGTTTTTTTCCATCTGAAAGAGCAATAATAGCAATAATTATACTGTCAAACAGCAAAGTTTAGGGTACAACATGTCAGTCAGGGAAGCTTTTAGAAACACACAAACCTACTCATTGTGTACACACTTGCAATTTTCAGTGCAGGTCTTCTGCTGATAACCAATTATATTCTAGAGGCAGGCACGCTGACTGGCATTGACAAAGGGCTTGAGATATGTGAAGCAAAATTAAAAACAAACATTTGCCCTGCCCTCAGTGGTGATGAGCTTTATGTCCTTTTACTAATCTCAAGTCACGTTTTTTTTTTTTTCGATTTTTGTGTATATGTTGACTGTAAGGTGTTTCTATATACCTGGCTGTTTTTTTATTTAAAAACATCCTTCACTATACAAACACAGCAGATTAACTTTTCTAATCAATGTCACTACTGAGACTTTTGAGCTGTTGCAATGCAGAGACTTTGGAAAACCTTACTATCATCATAATTGTCTTGCAGGTAAGCGCTGAGACAAATAATTACTGCCAGCCTGTAATTATGATTCTCACAGGCAAACTCTGTTTAAACCAAAGGCTTCTCTGTGTCTTTGTCCCCATTTCTCTCTGCGCTCGTATTAAAGCTGAAGCTCTTCATGAGCTGAATGCAGTGTCACACTTCTGAACCATTTTCCCCTCTGTCCTTGCATTTCACTGAATCCATTGCCATCTCCCCACTGGTCTCTGTGTAAATGAGGTGAACAACACAGCGAAAAGGGGTGTGCATGAAAATAAAGTAAGAGGACAGGAAAATAAGAGCAGCAAGCAAACCGAGGAAAAGCTCAGAGGTTATTTATAGGGAGAAAGAAAAAAACACAGAGAACAAAGAAAACTTGTCATACGGAAACATTCAAATCAAAGTATGCATTAGTAAAAGTGCAACATTTTTATTGCTCCCTTGCATCATCAGACAACATAACATAAAAACAGTATGCATTAGCACTTAAATAACGCATTGATCTCAGCCTTTGAGATCCCACGCTATCTTTCCACCACCTGCACTAGTTTTGCATCAGGAACAAAAAGGATAAAAAAAAAAAAAAAAAGAGGATTTCTGTCATCCACCTTTAAGCAGCCAAGCCCATGCAGGTTTAAACCTTCCAAATAGTTTTATGGCACTCAGTCTTGCAACAAAAATGGCAGTTATAAGTTAATTTTGCCAAAGAAATAAAATTTTGATTGAACAGTTTGCATTTTTATGCATTTTGCATTGGGAGGTGTCAGATTAAAACTGGATCAAAAGTGATAAAAAAAACTGAAGAACTAAAGGCAAGAAGTTATGACCAGCAATATTTAGCAGATTTTATCAGATGTTATGCATTCTCATAATAATTTTTATTTCCTCCACAATACCTGAAAGCTGAAATTCCAACATTTTTGATAAATTTAATGCATGCAGCCCTGGGACAGCATTTTTCTTCTGCTGCCCATACCATTATTACTAAAAAAATGTCCATTTGGTTGACAGAGTTTTATATGTGTTGTTTTTTTATCCTTTACAGTTATCACCCTTTACAGTTAAATGTTTTTTTTAATTGTTATTTTTTTATTGATATGTACCTTTTTCAAAAAATAGTTTTTGTTGAATATGTTTTTTAGCTTGCAGTTATTCTGAAATTTCAGGAGCTTTAGTTATTATAATGTATTTATTCTTGTTGTTTATTTAATTATCTGCTCCTAATGCCAGTAATGCAAGAGAGGCATTTTTCCTGTTTTCACAAAGAAAACCTTTGGTACGACATGACAAGTTGTGATTTCAATTATATCTGTCCAGTGTAGAATAATTCAGTTCAATTTTGATTCGCCAAAATCTCAAACATTTTGAGGAAAATAATATCAAAAGCAACCCAGATTCCCACAAGAAAAGTCTTAACTTTAGGTATCAGCTTCAATGCCATTAACAACTTGATGTTTATTATTTTTTACACTACTTACTCTACGTTTAACCTGTCCACTGAGTGAACTTGCAAAAAGAAAAACAACAAAAGATCCACTTTAGCTGCCAATGACGTCCCTCACAAAAAGGAACTCCCCTCAAGTTCATGAAGCCCTGGGTGGTAAGCCATGCACAACACAATATGGTGAAACCAGACACATCCTCAACCTCTGAATGAATCAGCAAAGCAGTCCATGAAACGAATTACTTTCACTTGCTGAGGATATTAAGGTTTAAATAACTTAATATTTGTGAAATGATGTATAAATGACCGAGTTAAAAATAATGTATTCACATTCATCACCATCACATGGATATCATATAACACGTTAAATCTGTTTATAATGCAATCTGTTTTGGTAACTGACACCTATCAAAAGAGGCAATTTTTATCAAGAGTGGAGACCCAAAAATTCATTAAAAGTTCACATCAGATCATATTAAAAGAAAGTGTTGATCAGTATAATAAGGCGCTTTTCCACTGGCAAGTCGCGCACTGACCACAGCTGCATCGTTTCTCTCTTTTTTACTGCTGTCCATTCTTCTGAAAGACAAGCTGATAGCAGGTCTGCTAAATCATGGTCATTCTGCACCAAAACTTAAGGCATGTGTTCATGGCACTGGTCATGACTAAACATATAATTATGCTCCTCTGAACGAAGCAGCTTTCTAATAGCGGACGGCATGTCCACAGTCCAAGCTCCAAACTATAATGTTGTTTGGAGCATTATAGAGGAGGTAATCACCTGGGGTAATCACCAGCCAATGAGGGAATGTGGTCAACTGTCAATCAAATCACTACGGTGCCATAACTGGCTCGGTGAGGCTTGTACACAAAAATCTGAGAACCGCCAGGCAGAGCCTCACCAGATCTGCTAATGGAAAATGAATCTGGCCAGGGTGGACCGGGTCCGGACCGGTTAGAGGCGTTCTAGGCATTCTAAGCTCCTCTAGAGTGCAATGTGCTGTAAGCGTTGGAGCTGAGGACTTGCCTCTGCTAGACAGGCTCAACATCCACTGCTGTATACATACTTTAGAAGAACACAGCCGGTTCCACTAGGGGGCGCAGTCCAAAAAACCTGGATATTGCTCCGCCTGCGAGGAGTGCTCTCTGTCACTGCAGGGGGGCAATTGGTCATGAACTGTGTTTCTTCCTCGTCAATTATCTGCAACACAACCAAACACAAATAAATCAGCAATCAACACAAATACACTCAGACAAGAACTCAACAACATCATGTCAGTGGATTTAGCCAGTAGTCAGACAAAAACCCTCCTGACAAAAGCATTTGCTGCAGAAAAGGGGAAAAAAAAACATGGCAATCTGATCAAATAACGTTCTAAAACATTGGGAATTTTTGTTTAGTGTAGCATATTTCAGCAATAGGGGAAATGAGTGTTTTAAATGATTAAAAATAAAATAAAGTTACAAAAAAAAACATCATTGCCATGGTAAAATAAAGAAAAGCCTTGAAAAGTTGAAGAACTGACTACAATATATAATGTTTGAGTTATTGATAAACAATGACAACTGTTCATTAATAACTAAAACTGCCAAGCTAGTGCTAGTGCTTACTAGCACTAGCACTAGCTAGTGCTAACTAGCAGAGGCAGTTTAGGGTTTACATCCCTAAACTGTGTTGTCTAGATTGCATGTACTGAAATCAATTTTATGAAAGCTAGCACAAAGGTAGTCAAAGTGTTGTGCTGTGGCAGCTGCTCTTTGTGATCAGAATACGTTCCCCACCTTTACTCCCCATGTGTATCAATTATGCTGCTGTGCTCTTGACCCTGTGCTGATTCATTGATTGACCCTGAACTGAGTAATTTCACAGATACTAGCAATTAGACACCTGAAAACCCACAAAAGATGTGCAATGATCTACTCATTACAATGTGACCATCATCTATGACACCACACAACTTCCTTTTATGAGTATCTTTGCATAATTTTCAGAAACAGATGCCAATGCAATAGGCAGTCTTTAGTGGGGAGTATATATGAAAGGTCATGTCAAATCTCTCAATGGCTGCATGCCGTCCAGTTTACACTACATTGCCATAGGCTATGAATTCACATTATGTTTTGTACTTACTGTGAGATATGAAAATGAAACAATTCTCTTTCTATTCAAAGCACATCATTAAACACCAAAAACTGTTACATGCTATCTTCATCGGGAGCAATGTTTACCTTGCAATCAAGACAGACATGTATTAATGTAAAAAACAACGTAAAAAATTGATTAATTTGGCTAATATTTAATAGAAAGTGCTTTTCTATTAAAAGCATGTATTTGTAATGGATCCATATTTTCCGAATATCCACTTCTTCCTTATGCATTGAACAATATTGAGTTTAAGGCTTTTCTTCTACCCTGACTTGAAGAACCTTTGTCAAAAACAAAATGGCAAAGGTGAGACACGGCAAAGGGGCAAAATGCATTGCACCCTCAGCAACAGTGGAGTTTAACAAGCATGATCGCTAATGAACAAAGAAACACAGATATGACTGAAAACTTGTTAAATTTGATATAAAACATAGAAATGGATTGAACAGACCATGTTTTCTATGCTAAATGATCTAATGCTTCACAGTTTAAAATCTACATATTGATCATCCCTATCATTACCGTAGTCTTAAATAATTTGCTTTTGTTCAGCCCCAGGATAGTGAGGTGTTTCAAGTTCAGCCAACACATATACCATCAGTTTTGTCTTCTGAGTAAAATATAAAGAAGACATCTAGAAGGTTTTCAAGGCAGATGCTTGAAACGAATGAGCTCCTCACCATATATCAATCTTTGAGTCCAGGAACCATTTTGAAAACTTTACTTTTAGTCATTGCATAAGCAACTTTATGAGGTCACTCACTACAGTTTGTAGTCATAGCACTATTAGATTTGCATCAGCTTTCCTTACCAGGTCAAAAAAGTGCATCATCTAAAATTGCATCACCACAAGGGTTTCCAGGATCCCCTGAAAAAGTTTTTTTTTTGTTTGTTTGTTTGCTTTTTATTTACAAAAGGGTGAAAAGGCAGTGACAGAAAAACACAACCCAGCCAAGATAAAAACATCTGCACACAAGGCAGACAAATTTCAAAATACATGATGGTCTCTCTTTAATGGCAACCGCTTTATGTGCACACAAAACTCGTTAAGCTGTGCCACTGAGCTAATATTCACTCCCCAGAAACCATATATGTGTTTGATAGAAAGAGACATCAGGGCTGTAAAGATGAGGAACTTTCTCACTCCACAAAGCTGTCAGCAGAGAATTTCTTTTGTCATGCCTGGTTATGAACGAGGTCCCTTCAAAAGTTAGTGGGTGTGTGTCTATATTTTAGAAACAGTCAAAGGAAGAGTAAGTTTAGCAGTCTGTGAGCTGTGTGAGTGTGTGTGTCCATGCATGTTCTGTGTATTTAGCCTGTCTGGGTCTAACAGATTACACCCCCACTTCTGTGTATGTTCCCATGGTTTCAAAGAGGCATCCTCAACCAGTCTGGCAGAGTCACAACATATGTTAAAACCAGCGGATTCTTATGGAAATGTTTTTAACACCATCTTCACAAAGAACCAACTAATTTGCTGTAAAATGACCCATGTCTCTTTTTTTATTACTCTGTTTTAGAATATTTTTAGTTTTGCTGTAGCTGCTGGTCAAGCCTTAGCAAAACTGTCAAAACCAATACAAAAAACCAAATACGGCGAAGCAAAAAGCAGACTTTCAACCCAACAGGAAAAGCTACTGAAGCCAGACCATGTCAATAATGTTATCCTTTTATGCAGTCACAAAGCAATTTTCCTTTTCTTGTCCAAATTTGTCAGCCTGCTGAGAAGTAATGTCTCACCAGACATCGCCCAACATTCCGTGCTGCTTTACTGTCTTGCCAAAAACCACACAGACACACACAGTGGCAGCTGACCTCCCCAGAGAGCTCAATAAAAGTGCTTTTCATCAAGTCAGGAGCTGTTCAGAGATGGCTGGGATCGGGCACACCAGCAGATTTCAAATGAGCTGTATGTTAAATAAACCTTGACGTCGTCTGTTGAAGCATCATCTCTCTTCGTTTCTTTCTTTCCCCAACTAAACCCCAGTCAACTCAACTTCTTTTGAAAATAATGAATTTGTGTGCTTTTTTTTTGGTGCTTTTTTTTTTGGTATGGAATAAAGGACATCAAACATGAAAGACTGATTGGCCAGTTGATGATGGAGAGATATGTTTTTTTATTTTATTTTTGAAGCTCTGTCCTGTATTGACAGAAAAAAAGACAAGTTACTTTGAAAGAGGGCCATAGCTTCTAAGGAATATAATCAAAAGCAAGTCCCAGCAATACCTTTTTATACTTGCATCTAAAAATCTTTGGTCACACATCTGTTTATTTCATCTCACCTTCTCAACACTCTACACTCAAACATGTGTGCAGCAGTTTGACTGATTTCAGCAAAGAAATGTATTCATTTTTAACCTGATGTTTCTGATCACACACTGATATAAGGTAAAGGAGATGTACACCGAAAACCGCCACCGCATATAAACAGCATGAAATATGTTGCAAATAATAATAAAAACAAGATGTTCTAACTTTAGCACTGAATAATGAGAGATGATGTGTACATGAGACAAAAATAAAATATTCCTCTCCTTTAAGTCAAAGTTCACAGAAGCCACAGCACAGCAGTGAGTTTTACTACAGCCACTGGAGGACTGCTGTGTAAATTTCCACATGAGTTATACTGCAGGTTCTTTTTAAAAGGATAGCAGCTCAAAATGTCAAAGCCCCACAAGCTTCAACATGTGATTTCTCCACTTCTCCACTGATAAAAACAATCGTTTTTTTTTTTTTTAATCCGTTTAAAAACTGATTTATCTGCACAATAATGAAATCTCAGTTCCCATTGTAATGCCAACAACATTACAACCACAAATGCATTCTTTGCTAGTTTATTGTGTATATTTTTAAGTGCAACATATTCACTCCCTATAATTCAACAACATAATAAGCTAAGTGTATGGACTTTCACAACATTATTTCATAAACGGAGATAAAAGTGACTGAGATGCTGAAGCTTACAGCAGTGGTTAATCACAACCAGTACCACAATTACAATAGTAATCAATAACAGTGCAGTTGCATTTTTCTGATATTGTACAGCCCTAAAAAATAAATTATAGTTCTATCTAGAGGTATACTAGATTGTAAATTAGATTTTTTTTTCTTTTTTTTTGCTCTATGTCTAGTAATTCTGTCACTTTAGAATGATGCAGCCTAAAATACTGACTCAGTTCTCATCAAACCCTTGAAAATAACATCTTTATATGATTTTTCTTCTTTTTTTTTAACTACCGAATGATCAAGCTGGAATCAGGAGGTTCTAAGGGTTGATTTACCAACAACCTGACAGATGGATAACCACTACAGAACCTTGATCACAGCCTTTGGAATTGCAACACTGGGTCAGATTAATAAATTCGAGAAATAAGTCATTTTTGTCAAGCTGATTTGTCAGTTATCAAATTTTAATGTTGGAGATGAGCACTCTAGCCAAATAAGGTTATATTAGAAATGACATTGACTAACTTAGCAATTTCATCTCTCACATAATTATACAAAGGCAGCAAGAAGATATTTTCTAGACCACACACCACATCTTGCACTGCATTATAATTGCAAAAGCCCCACGCATTTGTCCATCAACACATTAGCATACCGTGGCGGCACCAGTTCTCTTCTCATTTTTTTTCTCTTCTTTTTGAACTTCTGGCCTCTCTCTGATCCCTGCCTCTTCCATTTATTACTCAGGCTGAACCTGGTTTCATAAAACTCTAATTATACTGTGGACAGTTCTAATTGTACACTACACCCAATACATCATCACATGCGAAAAAAATGATTTATTAGACTTTACACGTGTCAAGGCCAACAGGCCTGGAAAATGAGACTGTTGGCTCTTCTGATATTCTAAATCTAGCCTGTTGCAACATGTGAGGTGGAACCATCCAGATCAAACAATTTAAAAGCAAGACAACTGAAGTCGAACGCAGTGCTTGCTTTGGAGCACAGATGAAAGATGGTGCAATTTTCAGTTCCAACATATGGGTAGCATTTTCAGCCACTGACAGTAAACGTAATATAACCCACATATATCTTCCACAGAATACAGTATTATCATTTAGTTGTAAAATATATTTTTTAACTAGATTCTTTTGAGTACTGTCTATCAACATCTCTATTTTCAGCTTATCCCTTACCTGGAAATTCCCAGCATAGTCTTCATCCTTGTCTCCTTCTGCACCTTCCTTCAGGGCAATGAGGGTAAATCCTCTAAAGTAAGACGGGCTGGTTGCAGTCAGACTCACTTGATGAGAAAAAACAGGAGTAACAGCAACCATCAATTTACGGAGAATTAGGTTAAACTACAGTCTTGAATCCAAACAGAAACAGTGGGCTCAGTCAACAATCTATCTTCTGAGACTACAGAATAATACATTTCCATTACCTGGAGATTCAGATATACTTTATTTTGGGACGTTAACCACATTACAAAAAAGATTCTTTGCTATGCAAAGCCTTTATGACAAATTATTTGTGTATTTTAAATCAGGGTTAAGATTCTTATCCATTTAGATGTCACTCTCAAGAAATATATTAAGGATACTTAGTCGTTTTCATAGTAGGTGGTGATTTACATGACGCATATTTTTTACAATTCAGACAATCTCAGAATTAAAAAGCTAAAGAAATGATCACTAATGATATGTTTTTCAGAATGGCTTTAGCTCTGACGGTCACAGAGCAGATGGCACATGTTTGCGGTGTGCACTTTGGCTGCAGACAAAAAACAAGCAGAACAGGTCAGATCTGGGGCTGCATTAAAGTCACTGTCATAAGCGCAGGAGTTTGGAGAGTGACATGATTTCACCAGCTACTAAGAGTGCTCAAATCTAAAATAAATCGACCGAAGTTGATGCAACCGAGCCGACTTATTTGTGAAAAGCAGCATCTTGTTACACACTGGAACCAAATCGCAAGTGAACTTGTTTCAAGTTTTGCAGACGGAGTTGTTCTTCGTATCACCCACCTCTGTATGTGCTGCCCGGCTGGTACCGCTCAGGCTCCCCCTCAACCTGGAGTTGAAACTCGTTGTTGGGCTCCTTCCGATTGCTCTGAGCCCGTAGAACCCGACTGCAGTAGCTGTCCGCCTTCACGGCTCTGTCGAAGGGCTCCTCGGTGAACGCGAACGTGTTGCAGGTGGCGGAAGAGATAAAGCAGAGCAGGAGGACCGCCGGTGGATACAGTCGGGCTGCTGTCATTTTCTTCATTTTACGACTCCGAAATTGAAGAGAAGACGAAAATGGATGTCTGAGATGGAGCGCAGGTCTGCTCTGCTTCTCACTCAAACTTGCCGGCTGCTGAAGTGGACTTGTGCGCTCTTAGCGGGGCAAATCCATCCTGGTATGAATGAGAGCGAAGAGGAGGAGGAGGAGGAGGAGGAGGAGGACTGGCTGGGATGCGCTGTGCGCTCTCTCTACATGAGCGGCACACTGAGCAGGACAGCAGGGGCAAGTGGCAGAGCGTAATGAACGCTGCGTGGCTGTCTCTAAGGCCGGCGACACTTACAAACCTATCGGCGGTTCTGACCGACCAACAGGAGCGCCAAGACAACCGCTGAGTTTGACTGACTCGCACGGTATCACTTCATCCGCTGTAGGACAGCATGAACGCACAAAGCGAGAGAAAAGGAAAACTCTTGGATGCTGCTTTCAGCAACTAAACAAGTCTTCATTTGTTGGCTCTTCTGAACCGTCAGCAGGAGGACGGAGGTTTAAGCGAACTTTGCGGCCTCATTTCCTGCCTCACTCCCACCTTGTTTTACTCATGTTGACAAATGTCTCAGTTCTAGATAAAGGTTAAGTGGGCAGCCTCTTTAAGAAGCTCCTTTTCCAACACTGCACTTTAAGCAAGTTATCACAACAATGCTACTCCATTTTGCAGCTTACAACCATTCTTAGGAGCATGAAACTAAAGAGGTAGTTCACAATAAGCTCAGCAGATGTGCAGTTCCACCAGATGTTTGCTGATTCCTGCTGCCACTAGTCTGATGGAGCTGTACGGAAAAGCTGTGGGGGAGTAGTGCTCTGAGCTACGGAAGCGCAGCTGGAGACTTCAGCTCCAAGCAAGTGTTTAGGTACCCCCGAATGGTTGCCTTGGGAGACTTATGGACTCCTCAAACATGCATGAAAGAATCGAAGCAACATCCCTAGTATGTTTTTGATGAAGGAATAAGTTATAGCCCTTCAGCTTTTATAATGTGACATTGTTCTACTTCTAAATTAGGAACATTTCTTTACAGTGTAGTATCTCACCCCAGGAAAGCAGCCAGAGAGGCTCCTGAAAAGATAATTTAGTCCAACAGAATTTAAAAACTGTTTGCTCACCTTCCTTGACATTTTGTGCAGAAATCTGCAGATGAAACCCACAAGACTTGTAATTTCCTGACATTTGCTCTTCTGCAACCAGCAAATTGACATTTTACATTTAGGTGAAAAGATGTTATAATGACTTAATGCATTACAATGAATGTTAATGTTGCACCCTTGGCTCCAGATAATGTGACCAATGATTTTTAATGCTTTCAATGTTTGAAAAAAAAGGAAAAGGAAATATTCATGTTTGAGCTAACTTTTACCATATGGTCCAAACATTAAAATCACCTGCTTAGCTTCATTTAAACCCCTGAAGGATAGCATGTACACACAAAAACACACTTTTTGTTACAAGAAATTACTTTTGAAATATTCTGTAGTTGGCTTCTATTTAGTATCCTCTTTTCCTTATTTCCCTTTTCCTCTACTATTTGAATGTTTTTCTGTCTAAAACACGTCAATAATAAATACTTTCTGTTAGACACAAGCTCTTCAGTCACTAGCGTAGCAGTGCAGAAAACAAACAAGACGCTATACACGTCCAGGAAGTGTAAGTGCTGAAGAACTTTCTCGGTTACTTTGCATCCTGCTCAGCAGGTATGGCAATATTTATTCCTATCTGACATTTCCCTGCACATTTCCTGCTTTCCGAGTTTATTTTAGTCCTCAGGCAGGTCAGGAGGAGCATAAAGGAAATGCAAAACCTTCTAATTAACAACAATTTAAGTGGTTCCACCTTGTGCATTTACCACTTGGCTGATTAATGAATGAGCCCAACACCAGAAAGTGTCATGACAAGATTTTGTTTCTCTCCTTCAGCTGACCTAAATGTAATAGTGGTAGAAAAATGAGGGCTAACGTCTATGAATTCTCAAAACGGTCACTCAACTTGTCCTGAACTCCAAGGACCAGATTAGAAATGTTTTTTCATCAGACGCTGAAGAGACAAACCAAGATTATCTTCTGAGTTCTGTTGTTAAAAAAAGCAAAGCCATATAGCCATAGTAGCATCTACAATGTTAGATTTTAAAGAGATGTCAATTTCAAGTGCAGCAGGCAAGTGATCCTTTATACAGTTGTATTTGACCCTCATTATATTTTTGTGTTTTTATTATATATGGCCCACCAGTGTATAACATTCTAGCTTCATAACACAATAATGCAATGGCGCCGCAGCTCATCGCTCATGGCAAGAATGCACAAGCTGCACATATGGGAGAGTCAGATTCAACAAGGAAACATTCTTCATTGCCAAGTCAGCCCTGCTGTGTTCCCAAGTGCATATTTTGCACCATGAGTTCACATGGCATTTGCTGACTTTGAAACCCAACAAAAATAGCCGGGAACCGTTTTATAAACCATTTGCTTTTGACATGGAGAAAGCACCTGGAACCAACCAGCTCGAGCTCACAGAACTGCAGTACAGCAACACACCCAGAGAGGGCAAGGAGTGAGTCCTGGGGTCCTATGCCATTTGCCCCCCTTTTGATCCCTGTGAATTACATCTCTGTGATGAAAACACAGAAGTCACCTCACTGATGTGCACCGCTAAAGAGTCCAGTGTTTTCACAGCTTGAAATGCAACACTGGCAATTAAAGAACTTGTCACTACAGAAATGATTGTAGAAATTCACCTCAGAAAAAATGTGGTTGTAAGGTGCATGTGTGTACCTGAAAAGCTTATCTGAGCTGTTTGTGAATTTTGCATTTACATCATGTTTCTGTACAATTGCAAAAGTATTGCAAATTACAATTGTTATTTAAAGAAGGAAGATGTTGGCAAAAGTCTGACATACCTTCTGTTTTCAAGGGCATATCATTCTTCCTGTCTTCACACCCGTGTGAAATTCACAACTGCTGCACCAACCTTTAATAAATCCCCCGGGCTTTGTTTTCAGAGAGGAATAGAGGTCAAGAGGGAAAATCAAATTAGGTTCTCATTTGATCGCAATGGAGGAGAAGAGCCTGCTCATTAAACAACCAAGCCTCCTGCTGTGGAGTCATTAGGGCCATATTTACCATGCAATAGCAATATAACTGAGAAGACTAGGGAGGATTTGCTATGTTTTTGTCCACGTAATTTGAAGAAGAATTGAGAGCATTTGAAAGATATTGACTAACAATAAAAACAGAGAGAAACTCGATTGACTTTGTTGGAAAGTTGTGAACTTTGAAGGGTTTTGTTCATTAATATTAGAGTCATATATTTCTAATATAAGGAATATATTCTGGGGAGCCTAGAGCCCAGCACATGAATAATTAGACATTATTGTCTTGATGTTAATGTCCCACGTTTTGTAACGTCACACAGCACAGATCAAAAATCTTGGTGCAGGCGATCGTTTTTACTTCCACTCTGGCTTCTTGGATTCAACGCCCCACTCACTGCTTTGAAGATAATCCATTTTGATGTCCATCTAAAGGTTTGAGTGTAACATGTGCTGTTCAGAGGCCAGAAAGCGAACAGAGGCTATCAGAAATGATCACAGTCAACCAGAAGGTGACGGGGACCGCAAGCTCTGCAGAGGCCGTACTTACCGAATCCTGTCTTCAGCGCTGAAGAGACTCCAGCCATATAAATGGCTTTGAAGAAATCACACTCTCAGTCAGAAACTATTAAGGCTCTGTCACAGATACAAAACTACCCGAGTTTGAGTTTGCTGCTGACATACTGGAGGAAAAAATACAATGCTGAGGTGATGAAAACGTTGTTCAGTACACTCTTTTTCGACTGTGAAGGAGTAAAATGTGTTGTTGGAGGTTAATGTAAATATATGTACAGTTTTATTTTAGGACATACCAATATCCTTGTGTCATTGTGTGTTTGTTGGTTGATGGAAAACCCGAATGCAGAATGGCAAACAAGTGGAGTATGTGATAAAAAGGTGTTTAATGAGAAACGATGAACAACAAACTTACAAAAAATCCACAGAGAGCCAGGCGGAATGCAAACCATAATAACTAGTTAACATAAGGAGACATGAGGGAAACGGAATAGATCAGGAAGGTAACAGAAGGAACCAGATAAGAGTGAATGACAGAGGTGTGATTAAATATTGGGAGAGTGAATGCTGGAACAATAGAACTGGGCTGATGAGTTAACTGGTGGGAAGAGAGCAGAAAGACTGGCTGAGGAGATGAGGAGAGAGAGAGAGAGAGAAAGAGAGTCAGTCACCAGATCAACATTTTCTTCTCATGCTTGCATGAAAGCATTCTACTCAGGAATCCACACAAACACAAAAAATATACAAATTTAAAACAAATTCCTGATATGAAACTTGCAAATGTTGCCCAGGTGATGTAATGCCTTTGTCACAATGCATTCAGTAAATAACCTTTCCTGTAATTTAGAGACATAAAAAGAAAGACACCCAGCTGCCTTTAAATGTCACATTAACATGTATGCTGACATTGCAGAAGTGGTGTGACCTTCTGTTTAAGTATGTGCCACAGCAGGTTTGTTTAAGTTATCGTTTCATAATCTTTCCATTTTGATTCTTATTGTGCAATGATTTCTTCTAAAAATAAGTTCAATTTACAAAATATCCAGTAGAAAGACCTGAAATATTCTTTACAATACTTTTTTTTTTTTACCAGCATTTTCAAAGAGGCCGTGGCCTTTTCTCAGCCACAACATCCCACTTGTTTCTGACCTTTGGCTATTAAAACACAAGCTGAAGACTCTCATGTTCTTTTTAAATGTTACACCTAACAGCAATAGATGTCTGTGTACCTCATATAAGCATCCTGTTTTCATGGAAAACATACTACAAAATCAACTGGAAAAAAATGTAGAAAATATACGATCCCTAGCAACACCATAACGGAAACCAATGAGCTGATTTACAACTCAGCATCAGTGATCCTTGAGCTGCTTGGCTATAAGAGCAACCATGAGAGACAGTACCCACCATGGAAAAGACGGCTAGAAACCAAAATCAAGGTGACAAGGAGGGAAGTGAGCCAACTATCAGAGCTCCATACGAAGAGAGCAGAAGATGCTGAGAGATGAGAGAGAGAGAGGAGAGAGAAAGAGAGTCAGTCACCAGATCAAATGCTCCATGCTTGCATGAAAGCACTCTAGGAACCCAAAACAAAGGATCATAACAAATCCTGATATGAAAGGACCAGTATCCAGGAAGGACAGCCAGATGCTGAAAGGACCAGTATCCAGGAAGTACAGCCAGATGCCCATACCTGAAGCACTCTAAACTGCCAAACAGAGGATCCAAGCCTTGGCCAGCCGCCTAAAGAGATACACAAGGGAGAATGAAGCCAGAAGGATAAACCGGCTCTTCTCCACCCAACCAGCTAAAGTGTACTCTCAGTGGCAGGGTAATAACAACAGAGCAGACCCACCAAGGCTGGAGACTGAATAATACTGGAAAGGCATATGGGAAAGGGAGGCGTCCCACAACAGCAATGCACAGTGGCTGATCTCTCTACGAGACGACCATAGCAACCTCCCTGAGCAAGCCCTGGTAACCATCACTGTGGCAGATGTCCAAGAAAGAGTCTCAGGTATGAAAAACTGGACAGCACCAGGGCCTGACATGATCCATGCCTATTGGCTAAAGACACTCACTGCCTCCATGAGCGACTGGCAGCCCAAATGAACCAGCTGCTACAAAATGGGACTCACCCTGAATGGTTAACTGAAGGGCGCACAATTCTGATCCGGAAGGACCCATCAAAGGGCTCAGTCCCATCCAACTACCGACCAATAACCTGTCTCTCCACAACCTGGAAGCTCATGTCAGGCATCATAGCGACTAAGATAAGCAAACACATGGATAAATACATGAGCACGGCACAGAAGGGCATTGGCGTAAATAGCAAGGAGCCAAACACCAACTCCTTGTAGACCACACAGTTGTAGACCACAAAACCCGACACACCAACCTGTGCACGGCTTGGATAGATTACAAGAAAGCCTATGACTCAATGCCACACACTTGGATCATTGAATGCTTACAGATGTACAACATCAACAAGACCCTGAGAGCCTTCATTGCAAACTCGATGGGGCTGTGGAAAACCACCCTTGAAGCCAACTGCAAACCACTTGCAGAAGTGTCCATCAAATGTGGCATATACCAAGGAGATGCTCTGTCCCCGCTGCTGTTCTGCATAGGCCTGAACCCCCTCAGCCAAATCATCAACAAGACTGGCTACAGATACCGACTCAAGAATGGAGCCAATGTCAGTCACCTCCTCTACATGGATGACATCAAACTGTATGCCAAGAGTGAGCGAGACATTGACTCACTGATCCACACCACCAGAATTTACAGCACAGACATTGGGATGTCATTCGGACTAGAGAAGTGTGGTTGGATGGACACAAAGAGAGGGTAGGTCATTCGCACGGAAGGGGTCTCACTCCCAGAAGGAACAATAGCAGACATAGAGGACAGTTACAAGTACCTGGGAATACCACAAGCAAATGGCAACCTCGATGAGGTCACAAGGAAAACAGCCACAGCCAAATACCTCCCTGAGAAGCCAGCTCAATGGCAAGAACAAGATCCAGGCAATAAACAGCTATGCCTTGCCAGTAATCAGATACCCTGCAGGAATAATTAGCTGGCCAAAGGAGGAGATACAGGCCACAGATGTTAAGACACGAAAATTACTAACAATGCATGGAGGGTTCCACCCCAAATCCAGCACCCTGAGACTGTACACGAGCCGCAAGGAAGGAGGCAGAGGACTAGTGAGTGTGAGAACCACTGTCCAGGACGAAACATCCAAGATCCATAGATACATCAGGGACAAAGCCTTATCAGACAATGTGCTCAGTAAATGTCTCAGACAATGGAGAACAGAAGTTGAGGTGCTGGAGGTACCATCATGGGAGGACAAAACCCTACATGGGATGTACCACCGGAAAATAACTGAAGTGGCTGACATCAGAAAGTCCTACCAATGGCTGGAAAAAGCTGGACTCAAGGACAGCACAGAGGCCCTCATCCTGGCCGCCCAGGAACAGGCCATAAACACCAGAGCAATAGAGGCCCAGATCTACCACACCAGACAAGACCCAAGGTGTAGGTTGTGCAAGGAGACCCCTGAGACAGTCCAGCACATAACAACAGGGTGCAAGATACTGGCAGGGAAAGAGTACATGGAACGACATAACCAAGTGGCAGGCATAGTGTACAGAAACATCTGTGCAGAATATGGACTGGAAGCCCCGAGATCAAAGTGGGAAACATTCCCAAAGGTGGTGGAGAAGGCCGAGCTAAGATCCTGTGGGACTTCCAGATCCAGACAGACAAAATGTTTATCCACTACAACCGGACATTGTTGTAGTGGATAAACAACAGAGGAAAGCCGTTGTGGTGGATGTAGCAATACTGAGTGACTGCAACATCAGGAAAAAGGAGCACGAGAAACTGGAGAAATACCAGGGCCTCAGGGAGGAACTGGAGAGGGCCTGGAAGGTGAAGACCACAGTGGTGCCTGTGGTCATCGGGGCCCTCGGGGCAGTCACCCCCAAACTGGAGCAGTGGCTACAACAGATCCCAGGAACAACATCAGACATCTCAGTCCAGAAATGTGCAGTTCTAGGCACAGCAAAGATACTGCGCAGAACCCTCAAGCTCCCAGGCCTCTGGTAGAGGACCCGAGCTCAGAGGATAAGAACCATATATAATATATATATATATATATATATATATATATATATATATATATATATATGGATTCAATTGGCTTATCTGTCATGCTGCTATACTTCTGATATGCAGCAAGCTCCACAAGCCAACCTTACCTTATCATTCATTCTTCCCCTTGAGGCAGCTACAAAATTATATACTGTGAGAGTGAAGGCTGGCTTGTGTGGCCTGATCCAACAGATGAGCTCCTATAGCTCAAATTGTTGAGGATGTCATTGCTTGTTCTGACAGAAAAGTGTTAGAATGCACAGAGCATCACAGTTTGTTGCATTTAATACTGCCACCTGTACAAAAACAAAAGCACCAACACTGAGAGCGGCAATGATCCCAGAGCACAGGAAGATGGATGAAAGAATCATATATATTTTTTACATAAATTGCACAAAGATGTACTGCGGGAAGAAGGCAACCCAGCGGAGGCAGGATGATGCTAATGAGGGATGGCTGATGCAAATGTTTTGGTCCTGCCACTGAGATGGATGGATAGATCCAGGCAAGGTTGCAGACCATGCGCACCTTTTCATGGAAAACTATGGAAATTCATTGCTGCAGGACTCTAAGCTCTGTCATGAATGGTTTGAGGAGCATAACAACAAAGCTTCAGGTGTTGACTTGACCTCCAAATTTCAGAGATGGCAGTCTAATGAAGCCGTCAAGGAATTGTCAGGATCAATAATTATGCATACCATATTTTTCTTCTTATTATTATTTATTCAGAATATATTCTTGAAAAAATGTTTTGTTTTCCTTACACTTCAATCCTACTGATGCACTAATTTGTGTTGATCAAACAAAAGTATCAAGAAAAATATTTTGTAACTTGGGATTGCAATATGTTAAGATCTTAACATATTGCAATGTTTTCATTTGAAAAAATCACTGTTTTTTATTTTATAAATAGAAAACAGTGTTCGTTTTCAACAACGTTATATAAATATTGCTAATATTTGACCAAGAGAGAGAGACGGCAGATGGTAACTGTAAACTATATTTACTTCTTCGAACCCAGAAGCCGCAGGTGTTGGAGGGAAAAAAATCCTTCAATCACATTCACAGTTCAGAGCTTTCCAATTAGCACAAACAAGTCTAGAAAAACTATGCAAGCCAAAAGAATGGGCAAAAACTAATTACTCAAAGGTGAGAGGATCATTGGAAAGACATCAAATACCAAGCTTCTAATTAGAACCAGACTCCAACAAGACTGCAATCAAGAGCAAAATGAAAGTGGTCCCATGTGTAACAACAGACTTGGCACCTCACCATGAATTTACCTGCCCCAGAAAGTAAATTAAAACTTGTACCCTGCCTCTGTGACACTTAACTCTTCAGGTCGACATTGCAATTTGGATTCCCTGGCTTAGAAAGAGTTATGTATGCAGAAACATATTAAAGAGAGAAACACAGCTGCGGTACTTTACACATTATGATCAATTCAGTTTTTATTTTTATTTATTGGTGTGGAAACTGAATCAGCTGAGTACCCATCATGAGCAAACATAAAGATAATGAGCTTACAAATAGATTAAAAAAGAAATCCATTAGCCTGTCCACTTGTGTTCCCTATGATTTCTGCAATTAAATGTTTTCTGTTAGCTTTATACTAGTTATGCATTTTAAGTGCAGAAATAGTCTGAGGGTAAGTAGCAGTGGATATTATGGGCAATTTTCACATGGACTCGAGCATATGCTATCATTTACAAACAGAGCTTTTTTTTATTATTATTTCTAGCCAGATTATGTGCATGGACCATTAATCCTTTCTTCTCTTTGTACTATCATTCTTTATTCTGTTCCCACAAAATAGGCATGCTTCACACATTGGTCAATTTCTATTATAAATTATCATAAAAATGAAATCTACAGTACCACAAGTGTTTTCCATGCTGAGAAAGGGACATATCCATCAGCTCGCATACAACTCCACCCCCCGGAGTCCAACACATACTAACAAACAGACAGGAAATCACAATAGCCTTCAGGCTATGAGCAGATGTATTCCTCTCTATCTTGTAACTTCTGTTATCCATGGGGATAGCTTTTAGTCTTAGAGATCATCACAACATCAGGATATTATCTCTCGATCACACTATTCACATCCCCCAAATCCCAACACTTTCTCATAAAACCATTCCTCCCATCTTTTTTTCCCAAAATAATCTCTGCTTCAGGCGTTACTCATTTCTGCCTGCCATGTTGGGGGTGTTTTTCAATAGACTACGGACAAAAGAAGAGCATGTGTGTGTCTCTCAGATACTGATCTGCTGCAGCAGAGTATGAGCAAAGACTGGATGTGATTGGTGTGCAGGCAACCCAGTACAATCACACTGATGATCACTCATCCGGTTTGATAATGGACCATTTCATGGAGACATGATAAAGCTTGGTAGGTTATAGATTGAGTAAACTAAAATGTTCAACATTTTCAATCAGAGGTGTTTCATTGTGGCAAAAATTGGGTTTACATACAGAAATCTTGCTCAAGTCTTTGTTTTGGAGACAGTGTCAGTTAAATCTGTAGTATGTTGAATAATATGTAACTAAATCCAGTTACCAATGTATACATTAAAACAGAGCTGATCTGAATATATTATTTGTCTTTCAGAATAAAAGGTGTCCATAGGATGATGAATTTATGGCATATCTGGTCCAAATTGTTTCAGCTTTCTGCCTGTCGATGAAAACATTAAATGAGGTGAGGTTACATTTGCAATCATTCTCTGGTGGTAGAAACCCAATGATACAACTGAATCAAACTTAATTCTAGTTTGTCAAAAATGCTTAATGGGAAAATTAAGATTATAGATGTCAGGGTCCATTATCCATCTGAGAAAGGACATGACTGTTTTCACAGAAAGGTTGTACATGAACATGTCTACAACAATGGTAAGTTAGATGACATCAGTCAATGTAAATGTGATGCCAGAACTCAGAGTTTCCCAGAAAATCCTGAAGATTGAAGGGTTTTAATAATGAAATGATACATTTGCAGAACCTGGGTCAACAGGAAAGAACAACAATGACAGGAAAAATTGAACAGAAGATTCGAGCAGTGAGGAAAACCAGGAAGCTTAAATACTCTGGAGATGTGATTGTGGCATGGAAAGTAGATAAGTTCAGCAAACAGATTGCAGAGTAACTGGGGAAATGCTGAGGAGAGAGCTAAGTGAAGGTAAAATAATTGACACAAGAAACACAGGAAGCTAATCTAATACACAAATGAACAACAATCTAACAATAGACATAAATAAATCCACTAATTAAATAAGGAGGAGTGCCAGGAAATTAATAATCTAAAAGGGTAGAAGTATTGCATTACTTTCAGGCTAAACGCTCCTACAGAAGTACAGTTATCCAAAACATGCAGGGATAAACTAAGAAACCCAGAACAAAATGAGACACTGGGAAATACTATAATCATCTAAACAGAAACACCACAGAGTAAAAATACACAAACACCCAGGGGCAAAGAGTTGTGCTGAGTATACAAAGTGATGTGAATATGCCTGTGTTACTTTGTTTGTAACCTTATGGACCTCATGTTACTAGGGACAAATTTTGTTTTTCCACTGTGTTGGGCTCCAGGCTGTTTCTGTTTTTTGATTTGATTTTGCCTGCTTTGGAAAAGGTCCTTTTTTAGAAAAGAAACTAGGGTAGGTAATAAATAAAGGAACATTAAGTTTACAAAGATCGTGAAAAACATTTTTTCTGTCTTTCTCAATACTCTAGACAGGCAAGTCTCCAGTCTCTCAGTGTTTGCTTCATTCGGGTTAGGACATCCACTTTTTTGGTTGCAGCAACATTTTGTGCCCATTACTGCCACACTATGTTGTCTAAAGGATGATGCAATTTGTTTCCTAATACAATATAAATGACTATAAAAATGGCTATTGCGGCAGAATGGCGACCTGTCCAGGGTGACCCCGCCTCTTGCCCAGAACGTCAGCTGGACATAGGCATCAGCACCCCTGCCGACCCCAACAGGGACAAGAGTGCTGGAAGATAGATGGATGGATGGAAAATGGCTATTCAATAGCAATATTAGAATGTGAACAATGGGTCTGAGAATCTTCTGATGATGAAACGGAAGATGAAGCAGAAACAGCGGCACATTCAGAAGTAAGCCTTTATTTTGGGTGATGATCCCTACATTTTTAACCTAGGATTGAGCAAGAGGTTGCTGAAACACATGCAATAAAATCCCAGGATAAGAAAATGTGACAGGGGAATCAGCAATGTTAGGTTGCCCTTTATATTTTGAATCACACACAAACCTGCAACCCAATTCCTGGATCACGACTGTTACATCTGACTTGTAAGGCTTCGAACTTCACCACATAGGTCATTAACATAACCTTCAATACACACTTCACAAACATCCACCTGGATTACTCAACACACTCTTTGAAGCCTCGACACAGCAGGACACATCACTAGTGATTTCCCTAGTAACCCTTCTTGTTGTTTATTATTAAAAACTGCTCTTTGTCAGTCTCTCTGATAAAATCTCAAACAGAAAACCCAGCTCCACCAGCCTTCTTCCCATGTTGCATCCTGCATGCCATGTGTTCTCCTGGTAGGTGACACACCTCAGCCACCTGATGTAAATGAAAAGATGTTTCATCAGACCAGATCTTCTTCTGTTTGCTGTGTTTATTTGTGATTCAATGCATCCTACTATAAATGAAAAAAATATATATATGTAAATTAATTTGCCAACCTTTTCCCATAACTGTGAGCCAAAAAGGCACGTTCTTAGCTTTTTCTGCACATTACTCTTTGCCACGCAGTGGTTCTTAAGCACAGTGTAAGAAAAACAATTTACTGGGAATTACAAAATATTGCAGTCTGGCACTCTTAAAAAATAAGAAACTTCTTAGGTTCTCAATAGCTCTTTGTATGACCCGGGCTCTCGCCAGAGTGGAGGCCCACTCTGTTCCAGAGTGATGTCCCACAGCTGAATACTAATGATAAGCCTCTGATCTCACCCTGACTTTGACTTTTGCAATTAGATGTAAAGCACTCTGGTGGTCTCAGGCAGGAACTTTCCAAAAGATGGGGCTGTCTCACACAGGGATGTAAAACACCAACATGAGACGGGTTGAGGAGGGTGTAAGTTTATGATGTCTCTCATTCTATTATGTCTCCGATCATATTGTGATGATCTAATAATTTCTTCTGTTTCTGGTTTTAATGTTTATTATTACTTCAGCATGCCTTTCATTTCATACTCCCTGATCCTCTTGTTTCCCAGAAACCATGAAGTTCTTGTTTTCTTCTGAAACTGGAATAAAAATAAGCATCAGGGAGGGGAGTTTAGAAAGCACTGGATTCAGCACTGAATGTGTCGGTACTGGCGGAGGGACGGGAGGAGGGAAGAGCACGATGGGGAGCAATAGATGTTTTATTACTGGAAGCAGAAAAATGGAGGACTATCAGGGATCAGAGGAGACTGAAGTACACTATGAACACAAAGTCTATGTGTACAGTTGTTTGTTGCTTAGAAACATGTTTTGTCATGAGTCTCAGCTGCTGGCCACAATGGCTCCCCTTTCTCCCATTGCACTCAAGACTATGCTATCTAATCAGTCTTTAATTGATCACATTAATGGAGATTAAATCTCCGTTAAACTTTTGGTTGTTCCTTCAGGTTTGACTGATGGCAACTCCTATACTGTTCTATATTTACATGACTTTCTATGTTTTGCAAATGAAAGAACAACCTTTACCACACTGTAAAAAAAAACCTCCATAAATTTATGGTAAAAAATTGTGAAATACCAACAGTTACTGACTGTAATAGCCAGAACATTTTATTATCTTAGAAAATATGTGGCATTACAATAACTCAATAAACATATGTTTCAAGCAATTTTGACAGTCATAAAATGTAGAAAACACAGAAGTATATTGTAAAAATATAAGTAATTTTAAAATTTATAGAAAAATAATGTAATATTGCCAGCAGTTAATTACCCTAAAATTAATTAGCTGCTGGCCAGTATTTTATCGTAAATTAGAGTCGTTTTTTTGCAGTGCACATACTGTTTCTTGATTACTGTGAGTGATTCTGGTACAACAAAACTGGATTTGAAGGCACAGAAGAGACTCTAAAAATAAAAATAATTAAAAAAAAGAAAATAATGGTAAATTGTGCTGTCTCACTGAGGGAATAGTTTCATTATGCTTTTGTGATGGTTGATATGAAAACACAGGCCCAAAAATGTAATTGCTTGCACATTCTGCAAGTTTTAAATTGTGCAATTATGAAAGAAAATATCAGTCAACTCAATCAGTCAACCACAAAGAACAGAAGAGAAATAAAATCCCGACAGAACAATGAATTTCAATATAACAATCTTTCTCTCACGTACTCATCGTCTTTGAAATGTTGGAGCTCATCAGGGCTGACAAAATCCCTTCCCATTGAACAGGTAAAACAGCCTGTCCTTTGGAAGAAATTACGTCATTTTCTGCAATTTTCGTCTTTATCAAAGTGATGCAGGGAAATAGACTGCTGCCTGTCATTGAGAAACAAACTTACACAGGCTAATTTGCTTAACAACTTTAAGATAAATCTGAAGGTCAGAGCTTAGAACACTGAAACATTAAGTTTTTGTTTTTCTGCTCAGTAACAGTAAGCGAATAAATGATCATTCGATTCCTTTACATATGAAATTAAAATAAAACGTGTTAGCAATCCTTGTTTGTTTAAGAACAGCAAAATATTTGCACAGATGATTTTAATACGCCAGAGCAAAGTCCCTAGTTGCATGATAGTTTAAAGTGTCAAAGGAGCATACAGAGTTGACAAATGAGTGTCTGCTATTTCACAATTATGCATCCAACATTTCTTTTTCATATCAGAAAAAATTATTATTACAAATATTCTACTTTATTCCTTTAGACGCAGTATTTATATTGCAAAGAATTAATTCCAAAAGCACCACATGACTAAACTGGAAGTGTGAACAATGAAACTGATATTGGTAAAGAGCCCAAACATAATAAATCTATTCTTCATAGGAAGTAGTATATGTGGTAAGTCTCCCTACATTAACAACATAATTCTCTCATGGGATTAAGTATAAACATAACTGCAATTAAAAACAAATAAAAGTAATTAGATTAAAAACTCCAGCTTTAAAAGCCATTGAAGTTGTAGTTTGACAAGCACAAGTTCACGCGTTTTTCTTCCCTCTTCGATCTTAATTTCTGATGAGTTCTGCAGAAGAATTTAAAGTGACTTTAATTACTTTAAACAAATTCAGAACCACGCGACTCATTTGAGATAACTAATGAGTTTTTGAAGTACATATTACCAAGACAATTCATCAAGACTGAGAAATTTTGTTTGACATCTCGGCTTTCTTTGTCTAAGCGAATGAGTCCTCTGAATTTTATTATTTTTCCAACTCGTATGTGACTGAAAGCACAGAAATAGATGGAGCACATTGATTTGCTTGTTGTCCTTTTGTAAAGTTAAAGAAATATTGAGTTCCAGAACATATAAAACATTGCTGAGGGACTTTTTCTGTCCACAATCACTGTTAAGGAAGGATTTTATGTTCATTACAGGAGAAAAGCAAAAAATAATTTAAACAAAAATATTGAATTATTTTTGCGTTCTTGCACATATTGGTTACGTTGGTATCTTACTGCATTTTGTGAGATCTTGGAGAAAGGACTTTGTAATCAAATACTCAAAAAAATCTATTTTACAGTTTTTTATAGGAAGATGCTGCTTCAGCCTACAGCCATCATATACCAAAGATGTTATTTCCTTTTAATCAAACCATCAGACACTTGCATGTAAAATGTAAAATTTGAAACACATTCTCCATACCTTCTTTAAATTTAGTTTACTTCAATTGAATGGTTCGGAGGATGAAAGTGCAGAGAGCTAATGGATACTTTTTATTTTTTCATCAAAAACAAACAAACAAACAAAAAAAAAATAGAGAAACAAGAGGTTGAGTTAGACTTTTTCTTTGTCCATTATTTTGACTGACTGAGCAAAAAAAAAAAGTATAATCAGTTTTTACCCATCAGTTTCTTTTAAAATAATAATACTGATGCCAATTCTCATCAGCATCATACTCATTACAGCTACAAGCAAGGACAGAGTAAAAGACCAATCCAGTGGGTCCACATTTATTCTTTATTCCCCAGTCGGACGTTTGTGTCCTTCAAACCACCTTAGCATGTGTGGTGCACTTGAGATGTCTGGTAATGAGATAAATGGCAGCAGGGCTTCGTTTAAGGTACCTCTTCTCAGTTTAATTTAGCATGTGGAATGAACTGTGACTCTACAGGGGATCGATAACCTCTTTGGTGAGGAGGCCAGATCAATTGTGATTTTTTAAAATTTTATTTAACCAAACCCTAAACTCATTTACTCATTACAAAATTATAAGTGTCTACTATATGAAAAAAATTGCATAAGTAATACCATGAATAAATATGAAAAGCCTTGCAAAAATACTTATACCCTTTGAGTCTTTTCATATTTCATGAAAATATGAAATGTGGTACGATGGAATTAGTCGTTTTGATAGGTTTTTAAAATCCTAGTGCACCTAGACTTTGGTATCCGGCCCATGCTTTGTTCTTTGTTTCAACATATTTTACTAATACACACAAATATTTGTCTATCTCTTACAATATTTAATTGTAAATGTTAAATTGCAAAGTGCAACTGAAATGATATGTTACAAAATACACGTACATTACAAAGAAATACCCGAAGAAGTGGGTAACTTCCATTTGTGGTCACCTCCAAAAGTTGCCACTTCCTGAAACATAACTTTACAACAACAACAGTGTTGTAATGTTTTTATTTTGCACATTGAACTCAGCTGAAAATGAATGAAGAGCACAAGAATTTAAATTTAAGGTGAGGCACAAAATTACATGTGGGCAAAGTACTCATTCTTTTTCAAAATAAGGTTTTTTTGTTGTTTTTTACCATCTGATATTGTTTTAAGACCAAAGGCAAAACAAGGTTCGTGAAAATTATATTAAAAAAAAATAATTCAACATTTTTCTTCAAATAGAAGAATAGCGTTGGCAGTTCTCTCATACTGTGTTTAATAACAGTTTTGAGCATAACATCAAAAACAGCAGGAAACAAACATTGAAATTCAAGTCATTAAAACAGAACAGAGCATTCATTCATGGAAGGAGTTTATTTGTGCAGTTTATAGTAAAATATTTGTGAATACAGTTTCAGCATCAGAGTCAGTTTCTAAGTGGTCATTACAGGGCTCCATTTTGATCTCAGATGTGGTGAGCCTGCTGGGTTTGCAGTTGGCGAAACTGGATGGCCGCAGCTGGAGGCAAGGAAAAGTAATGGCTTGTTTTATTTACACAAGACCAAGTTGGAAAGGAGTTTTACATTAACTGAAAACATTATAATTAACCTAGTCTCCTTGCAGAAAAAAAGTTTTAGCTGCTCTCTGCATCTGTGGTTTTAACTGGAACAACTACCAAAACTTTAGAGGAAAATCTTAAATATTTATTCACCTCCTGGAAGTGATAATTACCTGTTTACATCTGATCACATCAGCCTCATATATTTTTTACTTTAGTGATTCTAGTTTAATATGTTTATTTATTGTGAGTAGTTTTTCTTAGTTACTTTAGTTCATTATGTTCTTATGTTTAGTTTTGCTTACTGTTAGATTCATTTCTTAGTACTATGTGTAATCTCCCATACCCCCTGCATTGCTGCAAAGCCTTCATACCAATGGAGTTCTTTTTTTTTAGTTTTGTTTTATGTGTATCACTTTATGGATTCATATAATCTGGTCAGAACATTTCAAATGTCTTAACAGGGTTTTGGATTGTTTTTGTTGAACATTCCTTATACTTCTCCTGTTCCATCTTTATGAAACAGAACAAATTGTCATGACACAAAATAATAATAAATTGACATATGTCAACTGACCCTGTGGTGAAACCACTTACATGTCAAAATACTGACCACAAACTATGTTTTCAATTTATTTCAATGATTAGAAAAATATTTTTAATGAAAGCTTTAATGAATAACATTTATAATATTCTTCATTGTTTGAAATTCAATCAATGACTAAATGCTATGCTATGGTAAATGCAGTGACTCCCCTGCACATCCATGCAAACCTTAATCTACATACTGTCAGTGTCGGGCACCAAATACGTATGGCACATGACTGTTAATAACCTGTCACAGTGAGAGAACATGATGGGTATGCCAAGTATGCAGTGACTTTGACAGGAGTCACCTCAAAGTTTTAATTTAAAAAGTTTTTTTTTTTTTTCCTTGCGCTTTCTGACCAGCTATTCAGCACAATGGAATTCCAATTAAACGGAGAATCTCACTACAACTTCCTCACCCAATGATGTTCAAGGTTATTTCTTTCTCTTTGGTTTTACATGGACAGAACAAATGGGGAAGGGAAATGGAGTACAGGTACAATTTATCTGCCAACACGAGCAACTGGAATATTCCAAACAGCACTATAAATAAAGATTTTATAATTTTTTTCAAAACCAAAAAGCAGGAAAAATTCACATGTCTTCTGAGCCAAGGTCTATACTTTAGTTTTTCTTTAATCTTACTGTAATTTAATTGTGTGCACCTTACACAAGACACCACAATGCTTAATAACACATGATGGTTAAGGATATTCATCTCAGTGGCCCTTACAGTGATGATTGGCTCAACTAGAAAAAGGCTTTCATTACCTTTTATATTAGTTTTAGGGCTGTTGTAAATGACTATTTTAGTAACTGAGTTTTATATCCATTATTCTTACGTTTAATCGAGTAATTTGATTTTTAAAAAAAAGATAAAATAAAATATTGGTAAATCTGGCAGTGTTACTATCGGATATCCATATCAGTCCAGGGTGGGGAGGAGCAATACGGGATATTTACCTTTGTTCGTCACACTCAGAAACTCATCTACCAGCCATGTACCGCCAATATGATTTCTGCCACCTGTTTGTTGAGACCGGGATGATATCAAATTTATTGTGCGGTTTGTCTGTAAAGCTACACTTACACTGTAACCATCAACTACTCAGTTGTCCACCATGTTCAGTCTGTCTGTTGAGCTGTATAAATTCTCCTGCAGCTTTCTTCCCGCCGTTTGCTTTCAACCAGCAGCTCCCAGAGGAGAAAAGCTGCCGCACTCCAGGCATCGTGCCAGTCATTTTAAGGATGCTTCAGAGGCGGAAGTCAGAGCTACGCGTAACGCAAATAATGTGCACTAAAACATAAAGAAACAAAGCTTCGAGGCAGGTAAATTTTCCTCAAGGAATTTTAATAGTCGAGTTACTCGAATCATTCGATGAATCTTTTCAACCCTAATTAGTTTCAAAGAAAAATCAGTGGATTCTCACACCTTTCATTGGCCATGCTACAGCCCACAAACATCTCTGAGGGGAGAAAAAGATGTTACATGAAGTGAATTTATAGACCAACAGACCAGAAGAAAGCTTGGGGTTAAATCGGGGACCGTCGACATGTGGCTGGAGGAAGCTGAAATAAAACTCACCACTTTCCGATTGTAAAAACAGTTACTCTACCCACTGAACTGCAGTTGCCCCGGATCAGAGTAATCTGTGGCTGAAGTAAAGCCTGCTCGTAAGATGGTTGCACATAAATCCGTTTGCACTCACTCTGAGTATTTCTGTGCTTTCAGCTGGTTTGGGTCTGCTAATCAGCTCAAAATCATCAACTCTTCTTTTATTTTTCATTAAACTTTGTTTAATGAAAACAAAGTTTTCTGTTTTTCAACTGCAAAAAACAGTTGATGCTAAGCTAAGCTTTTGTATAATCGAAAGTAGCAAGAAGGTTTAGCCACTTAAAAAACATGCTCCTGGACTGTTGAGTGCCACAAACTACTGTGCATTGTTTGAAAGTTGTATTATGTGTGCTTGTAAAATAAAAAAAAGAGGACAAAAACAATCAAAAACATTTCACAGGTTGTGAGTTCTTCTTTGATTTATTATTGCTTAATCGTCCATCAAATGGAATCATTCTTTGGCTCGAGCCGATCATCCGCTTCTCAGCACACACGTCTTCTCCGGTGTCCGAGCGCCAAAAACTTTGGGTCAATAAAACTTTAAGTTGCTTTTTTCCTGTGTGAGTCTCTACAGATTGAAATCTCTTTGATACCAAGTTCACTCATATTTACACCATTCCTATTCTACTCAATTTAGTAACATCCATTTGCTTGAGTGTAACATATGAGCTTGTCAGTATTCACGTCTGCGTGTGCTTGTATGATAGAGCTTCAATTTCCACGCGGTGGGCTATGTAGAAATTGGAAATCATTCTTTCCCTCGTGGAAACAGGCCACCAGCAGCATTCTATAAATGACTGCCTACCTGACCCTGAGATCTCCGAAGCATTATTGTGCTGATGGAGGAAAGACATTTTCAAACTACTCAGAGAGAGGCCCAGTGCTACCGTTTAAGTCAAAGGCACTTTTTAAGAGAAAAAAGGAAAAGACAAAAAGACTTAGTAAGTAATGTCTCTAATGTCCTAACAAAGAATAGAGAGTAATTAGTGCATGGGTGAGCTGTTTTTCAAATAGTCCACCAAGAATAAAATTGGTGCTTCAGTGGAATCACATTTCCTTCATGGATAACAGAATATTTAGCATGATATCTTCACATATATATTTTTACTGCATTAAAGCATAAATGCTGGATGCACAGGACACTCTAGGGCAGTGGACTCATCTGCGGTGCTACAACTGAGCCAAGAACCTGCACCGTTTTCCTGCCATTGATGGCGCATTGTCAACCACAAGCATGTTTACAATGTCCAAATTTAAAACATTATCTTAAAAAACACACACACACACACCCACACCCACACCCACACACACAATTAAATAATATTGTGAAGCTCCTAATCCTTTGTCTCATATGTGACCCCTGAAAAATAAATTTTTTTTATCAACCATAAAGCTATTTTTCTGAACCCGACCAAAGCAGAGATCAGATGATTCTCTCTTACAAGTAATTATTTCTTTCATGCCAAACATCAGGAATTCACTTATTATGGCCATGAAGGTCAGCTGGCCTTATGCTCTGAACAAATGGCCTATAGAGAAAATCTAAACTAATACAACAGATTAAACCTTAAGATCCACACTCATTTGTTTTTGTAAGTTGTACATCAAACTGCAAAATGCGTGCAAATCTAAATAATGCAAAATATTTGAACTTTACTAATAAAAGTTCATTGAGCAATTTTACATTATACATCAGATTAAATCATACAGCATTATGATTTTAGCACATTAAATCGGTATGATGTAAATCAGAATAGTGCATGAATTTTATTCTGAAATTTGTACAAAAAATACAGTTCTAAAACTAATCAAAGTCCACAAAAAGCATCATTTCAAATATGCCCTGAAATGAGCTACTAACTCTGCTTTGTCCTTGCAAAGCCAGAGCAAATCCGGTTCTCATTCTAGCAACTCAAAATGTCAGGAATTATTTTTCTCTCCTGAAAGGCATAGTGCATGTCAGTCCCATACAGAGTACAAATCTGTTCCATTTTTCTTTCCTTTTTTTATTTCCAACCACAGTTCAATTAAAGTGACTATAAGTTTTAATCTGAGCCTTGAACATTTTTATTTTTAGAAATCAAAAAGGTTTACATATCAGCGGAGAGATTTGTTTTCCCTAATGTGTAGATAATAATTTAGATTTTAAAGGCTCAAACGATCAACACATAAGTAATTTTGGGGGGATTTGTGTGTGTTTGAGTAACAAACGTGCTCATTACAGAAGGAGAGACACGGTACAAAATAATGCTATTAGAACACAGTCATGCATGAACAACTCAGCTAATTTTACCATGGCTGCAGTAGCTTGCTAAAGAAAATTCAACATTATTATTACTCTCCATAAAAAATATTGCACAGGTAGATCAGTTATATGTACTTAATGAACCCACAGCTTTCTGTCAAAGACTGCCTTTCATATTTTCTTACAGTCCATAGATGAATAAGAGTGAGGAAACATATTTCATAATTTGCCCTTTTATGTCAGATCTGTCTTTCTAAAAACAGGACTAACGACAGTCTGACATTAAAGAGGGAAGAAGGAATTATACAAATGCTGTGGGCAGAAGGTCAAAGCTCACCACTATTTTTCTCTGCTAATAAAAAGTTCTTTGTTCACTATCTGCAGTACTCCTGAACTCTTAAAAAATGCAAACTGTTGCCTCATACACAGAGAATAATCTGCGTATTTCTGATTGAGTGATTAAGTCGGTGATTTTTACCCATCGTATTCCTAATTCTGTATTTGAATAAAATTATATTTTATGTTTGTTTAACCAAGAGCATGTCTCTCAGTGAGATTTAGATGAATAAATAAAAAGAATATAAAACAGAAAAATGTGCTCTAATAATTACCATAAGTGAAATAATAATAAAAATATTATAAAAGATAGTTTAAATCATATCAGAAGAAAACCAGCCAAAAAACAAACTATCTAATTATGCAACTCTTGTATACAATCAAGAGTGATAAATAATAGCACTGAATAATACATTTATTCAGCTCATGGACTGCAGACATGGGAGGGTCAAGAGGGTCAAGCTGAACTGAGTTCTATGGGTCAAATGTGAAAACAAAGAGGAAAGAAAAGGGAAAAACAAGATATTTCATGAAATAATAATGAAATTCCTTTCACACTCTGTAGTAAAATACCACAAAGTTTCCATCAAACAACCATTTAAGAAATTTGACATACATCAAAGTGTGCACCTTCTAAACAAATTGTAAACTTTCAGTTTATGATTCAGCTTAATAAACTTCTATTACAGATCGATAAAATATAGAAAAATCATGAAAACTAAAAACCCTAAGCCGATAATAACTACCAACAGTCAACCAACATTAAAAGCGAAACAAAACTCCAGATCAGCTGCCGCTCCATCTGGTCAGTGTGTCTGGGTGTTTCTGGAGTGTGCCTTTGATTCAGATAATGGGATCCACCCACAGGTTGCTGCCGCCGCTGCCGCCGCCGCCGCCGCCGCCGCCGCCGCCGCCGCTGCCGCCGCCTTGTTTTCAACTGACACAAGTGACTCTATCTGTTTGTCTGCACATTTTTATAAAAATGTAGACTTCAAAATTTCCCGTGGACTCCCGATTAAACTGCCTGGATGCAAATTAGACGTCAGTTTAGCGGTGCAAATGACGTGGATTGGAGTGTTGCACAAAAGACCCTGAATCTAAGTTTATTTTGGTCTAAATATTAGTTTGTAGGAATTACTCACATGTCTTCCATGATTACATTTGCATAGAAGGATAACACTTCTTCAGCAATGGGATTTGAATATTTCAAAAACAAATGCAAAAGAAATAAAAATGAAAACTAGACACTGTCGATCATGCAACCTTTCAGACTGTACATTAGTAACTATTATTTATTTAATTTACGTATATGTTATTTTTCATTTGTTTTTTTGTTTTTTGTTTGTTTTGAACCACAGCACTTTGTTATCCTGGAAAAACACTTGAATAATTATTGCCTGATGTTCTCAGGAATAATGTATGAGGTTATTATAGCTGCCTAGTTAGATCTGAACTCTTTGTGACTTTCTTCAGCATAAGGGATTAGAACCACCCCTACGGAGTACAGTAAGTACCAATTTATCCAAGGAGAACATAGGGGGAGGTAAGAGAAGTAAAACTAAAAGCCATGTGTTTTACAATTCTGTGAGTACCAAAAACCCCTTAGAAGGAAAGGTAATAAAAGGTAGAAACCGAACTATAAAAGACTCTAAAATGTCCTCTAGCTCATTTTGCCCCAGAGAGTCCAGTCCGGTTGTACAGTGATGTGATTTACGGAGAAGTGATGGAGATCCATTAGTAATGAAACAACAAATCCTCTATCTAGAAAGTGATTTATGTATTCAATAAACCTCCTTTCATTCCCTCTATTGCCTTTTTCCGCTCCCTTACCCCTGACACCAGAATTAAGACAAGTCACATTATGGAGGGCAAAATTTACCAACAGCAGTGTCCTCCAGTACGAAGGTAAAACTACATCATGAACCTGCTGTAACGGAAATTTGCTTTGGCTTCACAGTAATTGTGTTGTCATATCTGAATTACTGCAAATGAGAAGTGCAACAAAGTAGCATACTTTAATTAAATGAAAGTAAAGTTTTCAAAGCAACTGTGATTAATTGTAAACTGGTTGTAGAAACATCTGCAATGCTTAAAGTGTATGCATATATTTACATTTGTTAATTGAATATTGGCAGCTTTTGGATCAGCTGATTTGTGTATTTTTTCCCATTATTCATGAATATTAATCTAATGACTCACAGTCATCTAAACTAATTAAACAACTCTTATAATTCAGGTAAGCAGTATGAACAATTTGAATTATTTTAAATATTCTCAATAAAACTCGTAAGATTTATCTTTTACTTCCATAACTAGTTTGTAAAGTGACAGCATAAACGTCAATGATGAAATGTGGAAGCACCATGCCGTCATAACTTTTCAATTTGTCTGCAAAGCAGCAGATAAATGACAAAAATAAGATGACAAGAATTTCTGGAAAAAGTGGATGTAGCAGAACTGACACCAGAAAAGAGGCGTATCAGGTCCGAGATGCTGAGCCTGGATGACTGCTGTAGCTTTACACCACATATTAGCAGGGGACCTTACAGCAATGTTTAGCATAAGCTATCACTTGGCAATTAATTTACAAAGAGAAAATATAGTGAGATCATCAGAGAGAAGTAGAAAGGCTTGGCAAAAGAGGTCCAGAAAGTAAGAAATCAGCAGAAAAGGCTGTGAGGAAGAAAGAAAGCTGCTTACAGTAACACCCATTAATTTCCCTGAAGACGGGTGCTGAGGATATTAAGCCAAATAAAAGAGCTAAGCTCTGTGAGCTTCACTGATCCTGCTCCAACCAAAGCTTTACACAGTATGCTTCACCTTGGCAAACACACGCATAACCAAGACAGAGCTGTAATTAAATAGCTCGAGAGTAACTCAACCCAGCTTTCACCACATTTAAGACATTAACAGAACAGCAGAGTTTCTCCAAAATCAGTGATATATGCATTGATGCCCAGGTTTTCTCCAGGTGTGAAGTCAGCGCAGGGTGAAATTATTTTCAGTGCCTTTCCATAACTTTTCTTTTTTCCATATTAGCAGGTGGATAGTTAAAATCCCAAAAAGATTTTAACTATCTTTTGGGATAGTTAAGCTGTGAAGATAGTTATTTCAACAGAATAACACAGACCTGTGCTGAAAATTAAAGAGCTATAAGTGCTCGCTGGAACAGCAGGAACTTTATTACACATCTGAGGTTTAACAGCACAGATGTTTCAGCATTGATTGAGCTGAATCAGACACTTGAATCACGCACCCCAAAGGTGTGAGGGTTCAGGCTTCACTTTTTCATAGACTTGGCATGCTGAAAGCTCCTATTACATCTTGACTTGCAGCAACATCATTATAACAGAGGCATGCTCAAAAGCTTAATCTATTTTTTAGAGAGATTAGTTAGACAATAATTGCTGAAAGGTGGGGCAAATGAGCATGATATAGTATGCAGTTATTTAATTTAAATGTAGAAATGTTATTAAAGGAACTTAGTTACAAAATAGTAACCATGGTGAACATATAGTATGATAGATTTACATAATTAGTCAACTAACTAAACTAAAACTGTTGATGAAAACATCCCCACACTTTATCTACCTGGCCAAGAAAGGAACTGTCATGATGCGTTAATTACTCTTAGTTCAAGAATTATTTAAACCAGAGCATGAGTTGTTGATGCTGCCAAGATAAATTGCAAATACAAACTGGTCGAGTTTAATCTGGATTTTTGTTTCACATCAAATTTATATTGACCAATCAAAGGGTGGTGTGATTAAAATGAACTCAAATTAAAGACTAATACTAAAATATGCAGATGAACCACCTCTCACAAGTTCTTTCTGATCTCAAATGTTTTGTTAAATATGATTGTTTCCTCTCTTGCCTTGTCCTTGCTTTGTCCACTGTGATTTATTGGATCTCTGTCCTGATTTTTACTCAGAGGTTTGCTTCATAATTACTCCAAGTAGCCTTCATCAGCAATAATGAACCTTCAGAGACGGATAACATTTAATTACAACAATCAAAGTAGACTCTAACCATGTCTGAACTCCTGCCTGGGTAAGGAGACATTAAGAAAGCACAACTCTTCGCAGCTGTTCTCAGCATTAAATGAGACCGTATTATATTGAGATAAAGTGACCCACAAAGAGTAGTTCAAGTATGTTGATGTAAACCATGGTCTCTAAATCAGTACGTGTGGAGTACTTCAAGAAAAACTATTATTTCTCGGTTCCTTTGAGCGGTGTACTAAGAATGTATCATCAGTGTGTGAATTAGATCATTTCTAAAGGCAATTGGTGCCATAGAATTTTATTTAGGGGTGTCCAAGTAAACATAGTTATATGCATTCCATGCTTTTTAAATTGTATGTGTAAAAAAAATTAACCATGTATGTTTTTGTTGCCATAGCCAACTATTATAACCAATGATGCAATGCAATGTTTGCTTCAAGTGTAAGTCAGTTGAATGACTTCTGCACAGATGATTTAATGATATTATCTATCGCTGACCAAAGATAGATTTTAATGCAATATGACTTTTGAAGTAAATGGGAAAACCTAAAACTGTCTTTGTTTTGAAGGGAATGAAACTCATCAAATCTTTTGTATGGATGGCTTAAAGGTTTTGATGCAAGCTTTAACTTTCCTCAAAACCAGAACATCTGATTTATCGTTTACTTGACAATTTTAGATAAGGGCTAAATTTTTGTGCCTGGGAAAAAAAACAGGAGTTCTTCTCATGGCTTTAGACTGAGCCCTGGTGGAAAAATTATGAATTACAGCTATAGTAAAATGAGAGAAGACACAACAATTAAAACAAATAAAGTAATCTTGTTTATTTTGCTATATAGGAACAATATATATATATATATATATATATATATATATATATATATATATATATATATACCCACCCATCCAGTTTAAGATGGATGGGTGGGTGGGTTAGAGCCAGTATCAGTTATTATTTTAAGAACTGTCCTCTAATGTAGCTGTTGTCCTGGAGAATGGTTGGGTCAGGAAACGTCCCCCAGAGATGACCTCAGTAACAAGTCACCCACTAGGCCATCTCTCTTTGCCTCATAGTGCTGGTGGTCTTCACCAGCACATCATGTATAGCATTAATTAGACACATATCCAAGAATTATGGTGTTGATTTCAAGCGTACAATCATATTGGCATATGAAAATAGCGTGCTAAGCCTTTTTTTGGGCAACATATAATTAATTGTATATTGTCAGGACAGCCAGTGAATTCTCTGCAATTCAATTGGAAAAGGTTGCACAAACACTTGAACCTTACCTGATTTAACTGTACCTTTGTATTTAATCTATTTTTATGCCACATCCTTTTTTTGTGCCTGCTTTGTTGCTCCTAGATTCATTTAATGCGCACACAAATGTTAAACAGGCGCAGTGTCAAAAATAAAACAGTAGGTTCCTGTGAAATCACACTCATGCATTAACTTGGTCAGTAATTCTTTGCCACACTGACTCTATTTTGTTTGGGGCAGCAACAATATTGCTATTCTTCTGAAATATGTTGATATCCATACGCCATTATTCATTTTTCATTTTCTTTTGGTGAGAAATATGGACTTTGAGACTTCTTATTTCTTTCCATTGCCATGGAGTTTTCTGTCTTCCATTGGTGAGAGCTCTTTCTATACATCTCACTCAACCCGCTTGACTAAGGGCTGACTTGACTCAGAGTTGAAATAAAATAAGTAAGTACAGTTTCTGTTTGCAGCAGTAATGCATGAAATATGTTTAGGACCCCTTAATGCAACACACCAACCTTGGTATATATAACGACTTGGCTCAACTGGTTTTTCAAAGATTTTTTTTTTCTCCAGATGTCCCTGCTCCTCTTTCCAAACCACTTCCACTTAATTTATTGTTGACATTTTTTCTAGAAATCCACACACTCAGATATGTCCAAAAGCTTTTTGCAGTAGCAAAACAGAATGCAAATAACCTTCGAAGGAGGGTTTAAATAAAAGTATGCATAAACACGAGTACATAAAAATAACAAAAAAATTACAAATAGAGAAGTCTGAATGTTGGCCTTATACATTGTGTTTCTTTTGTGTATTTGTTGTTTGTCGAAGAACTTTTTGATTTTTATCTTGTAAAGTGTCATATGAATAAAGCTTTTCTTACTTACTTGTATGATGTCACCATCAAAATGTGTCAGCCAAAACTGGCATTATTAAAGTAATGATCAAAAGTATATAACCCTTTGTTATTTGAGGTGATAATGGAGGCGGTGGTAGAAGTTCGCCCTGATATTGGTGGGTCACCGGTTCACTTTCAGCTTCATCCACCTGTCTCTGGGCAAGACACATCACACACCTTGGCAGCTGGTTGTGATATGTCAGGGTTTCTTCTGTTTATTTAATGACTTGAAGTATAAAAAGGTAACACTGTCCAGAAGGCTTTAAGAGCCTCAGTGCATCAACGGCTTTGACTCTTTTACCAACGGCATTTTGGAAAATGTGACATATGGAAATTTCTAAAAAAAAAAGACATGAATCAGCTGTTTTTTATTTGATAAAATCATTTATTTCACTTGAAATATTTAGGTTAACATTTCCCTCAATTCCCATCTTTTTTTCAGTTAGATTCATCTCTAAATAACACCAGTGAAAATAAGATCAAGCAACAGATGAAAAGAAAATGAGGGAATGCCACATGAGGACAAAAAGACATTGATTTTCCAATAGAGTTAGCTCACTTTTAACTCTATTGAATAGATTCTCATGTTTCATTCAATAAACCCCCTCAGATACTTTTATTTAATATTGTAGTTATCCAGCATGAGAATGTAGAAAAGTGTTCACATAAAAATGGTTTTCAGGACTGTTTTTAAGACAAAGTAATGGGCGAGTTCTTGATGAGTTTGAGAACAAGAGGCTTCATGTATCTACTTACACATGGAGTCATATGATAAACATTTACTTGAGTTGACAAAGGATTTGTTCAACAGTTAAAAGGCTAACTTCATCCAGGACTGACAAAAAAAAGCAGCCTGCTGTTCCATGAATGAGAAAGAGTCAAAGGCAACTTCACTCATACCTATCTCTCTGGTGTCAAAGCTGACAACTTCCCAGCACTGATTATATAATAATCCACCTTTTTAAGGTTATTAGAAATCATACAGTACAAGTTGGCAATATCAGTGTTAATGCAAGTCACACAACCCCTGCTACAGGTCAATACTACATGCACTTCTCTGCAGAAAATCTAAGAGTTTTGTTTGTTTTGTTTTTCCAGAGCTGGAATATTTTCACACACAAACAAACAAACCATGTTTGAATTGATTTTCCTATATGTGCCTTACTTGACTGGATAGTTTATGCAGCTGATTTGTTTCCTTGCTCAACCTCCCTCCTTTGTGTCCCTGCTCAAAGTGCTATTACCTCTAAAAACGATATCTTATTTCCAGTTCGAGAACTTGATTTTTACCAGAACATGAACTGCAGAGACATTACACCCGAGGAATATTGCACGCTGCCCAGCAATTCCATGAAATGCATCACTTTGTTTGTGATGAATTTAGACATTTTGAAACAAATTACTGAAATAAATCAATTTTACAATGATTTTCTAACTTAAAGATACGCTGGTGTATCTCACACAAAATAATTTATTAGGTCAACATTTCACATGTGAAGAACTTATTTTATGTGTCCATCACCATTTTGAAGACATCTTCCTATATAAGGTATCTATAAAGAATACATTGATGAATTCCATTATATGACCACCAACAAGTAAAGGCAATGACAAGGCTCATTGTGTTGCAATACATTATTTTAGACACAATGTAAAGACCCGATTTTACAATCCACTGGGCCTGAAGGTTTTGCTGTAGGTGTCTTAGTATCAAACATCTCAACAAAGTCTGGCATGTTCATAGTTTATACCATTGCTAATTAGAGGTGTTTGACTATAGTCAAACACTTATGACCGGTCAGTAAAAATATGGACTACAAACAGCATGAAAAAGAATTGTAAATTTTCATTGCTTTGGCTGTTTGTAAACAAGATCCTATGAGCAGCACCCAAAACTTATAAACCTGCCAGATTGTTGACCTTGTTGTGGACATAAGTTCACTGGAGAGAATCCTGAAGTATTCAAACATTTAACTCTAATAAAGTATTGTATTGCAATCTGTATTCAGAGTATTCCCCAAGCCTGCATCCTTTGAAAAAACCTTAATTCACCAATAAACCCAATTTAGTGATCGAATATCTCATCTGCACCTTACATCATCATATGAAAACCCAAATAAATCCTGCTAGATTGATTTTAAAATAAGATTTAAAGAAAAATAAGAGGTTTTAAGTTGTATTTTATCCATTTGTTACTTTCCAGTTACTGAACCTTTTAAACAGAACCATCAGATTCTCAAGGAAGGTTGTAGTTTGTGTTGTTGATATGCTATTTTTCTCAGACATGTAAAGAAACTACAGAAAGTAAAATTAAAAATGAACGTGTTTTTCATTCTGAGATTAATGTTTAAAAGAGCTTATCCTGATCTTGCCCATCTTGTTTAAGCTGATGCTTAGTAACAGGCTTGGTTAGATACACAATGTCCTTAAACTGTACATGCTCATATACACTGTGAGTAATTCTTACCCATCTGACAGGAAGAATTTGGTCCTCTCAGTACAGACAATTACATTAATGGATTTTCTCTTGTAAGTCCCACTAAGGTCCTAATCTGATCCAGAAAAAAAAAATGTTTTTGACCTTTAGTTTCATCCTATTGATATATCTACATAGATATGTGCATAATTACCAGGGACATCATTGACAGAAAATGGAATTATTATTTTTCTAAAATTAAACAAACCTTTTGAAGTTTCCTTAATTGACAAGCTGACATACACCAGTTGTGTGCAAAAAGAGGTGGATAATCAGCAATTAAAGATCAGTCTGTTGGAGAGTACAAATATTAAAAACGGAGCTGAAGAAGCATCACCTTTGTGTGCCTCTTTCGAAGGCCCAAACACATCTGTACGTTAAAACTCAAAAATGTCATTCTGTTTCTTTGCTAGCTTGGCCACCTCCTGTCTTATAGCCTGCACAAGTGCAGAGGTGGAGAGGCTGCTCAGAGGCATGCTGTCCATGTCCTTCAGCACCTGGGGAAGACTTTGCTCGGATACTGTGCGAGGGGCAGTGGGCGGCTGCTCCAGTGTCTGGCTATACTGCAGGGGTAGCCTGGTGGGACTCCCCTGTGGGTAACGAGGATTAGGAAAAGCTTCAGCATACCCAGGTAAGGGTGCCTGAAAACAGAGTGCACAGGAAGGGAAAGAAAAACACAATCTTTAGAGTAAAGCAGGAGCATATAAGTGTACGAATCAGTGCATGATTATGAATTGAAATAATTTTTACAAATAAGTATTTATAACAAGTCTTAAAAAGTGAAGCTCCTGGGCGATCATAGGGCACCAACATTAGTTTCTAGATGCACAAAACTTAGAAACGCAAAGATTTGCAGCTATAACTGCAACAAACAGAAGGTGTTTTTTTTTAAGTGAGCCTTTTATGGTGCTCAAACCGGATAAATAAGGTTTCTTACAGAATCTGTCCACTGCGGCTGGACATCCTCAGGTTCTGGTGGATAGGACATCCAAGAGGGACTGTGGTAGGACGTAGGGGATGTGGGGACAAAATACTCTGAGTACCCTGGCTTTGCAGCAGGGATGGCGTAGACAGCAGTAATAGGGTTTCCTATTTAAAACAATCAATGATTGTTGTGTTTTTTTGTCAAAATGCTGCTATTACACAAAGACTCAATGCAAACATTTCAAATTCTGAATCACCTTCTCATCTGCTTACCTGAGTAGTTTGGGACAGGCTGTTCTGCAGTGATAGATGGAAGTGCTGCTCGTGTGAATGGCCCATATGGGTTTTTCTCACGTTGACTCCGCATTTCAGCGACAGATGTTTCTGAGCTCCTTCCCTTAGGCCCCAAGTCCGAGGTGGAACTAAGTCAAGATATTAGAGGCATAAACAAGAAACTGCAGAAAGACTCCACTAGATGGCACACACACTCCATGTAAAAAAAAAAATTAACACATCATTAGTATTCTTGTCATCTCTCTATACACAAGTTCATTATAAAAATTTATACAAGGCCTTAAATCACCCTCACCACAACGAATCTCCTGAATATAAATGTTAATGTGATTTTTAAAAAAGGAACATCCAAAAGGTTAGCAAACGAAAGATGGTCATTTGTCTCCTCCAGTGTCTGTTTTTGCGTTATCTGTTTTGCTAATCTTTTACACCTTCCAATTCTTCCAATTCTTACCAAGTGCCTGTTTAAGGAAAGATTGTCGTGTTTTCCTTTACAAGGTGCCACACATAGGCTTTTGTGTATTTCGGTGAAGCTTGTGTTCCAATTTTTAGTCGTCTGTTTTTGTATCTTGTTCATCCATGACATTTTCTGAAAGTTTGAAAACGAACTCCTCTTTTTTTTTTAAGGGTGTCTTCATTTTTTACCGTCTTAAGGAGGTTCTGTGAGGAGGTCCAGTGCGAGGCGGTAAAGGAGGTGGAGAACCCACGGCCATCTCAGGAAGCTGGGTGAAGCGAAAGGCCTTAAACGACAGTAAGAACTCTTTTGATTAAAGGACTTGTTTTTGGATTGGTCACTTGAAACGATTAAATAGCTTTTCCAACTCACAGGTTTAGGCAGGCTGCACTGATAAATATCTGCTCCATAAGATGGCACCCAGTGGAGTCCGCCCCGCCCCGAGCTCATAGTGCCTGGAACGCTGCTGACCACGTCTGCGTATGGGAGAGGAGGCGCAGGGCTGTATTGGTCAGGAGGGGCCTGCTGGTGGTGCCTTCCAGACGTGGACTGGCCCCCAGAAGCCAGGCTGAACGCCTCCTCCAACAGCAGGTGCATCTGCTGTCGCACTTCATCAATGGATGGCTGTGAGCTCAGAGTGGATGTCTCTGAGTGACCTTTAAGGCCACGACCGTACATGTATCTTCGCGGTCCCAGAAGATGATCAACATTTGTCTCCTCGATTAGCTCCGGCTCAGTCTGTGAAATTTATACACAACATGATACATTTTACATGTTTAATAGATTAGACTCCAGCGACTCTTCAAAACTATGAGAACCGAAGACAAAAAGAAAACAGTCAAATGTGACAAAAAAATCCAGAGAAACGTGATCCTACCACAACAAAGTTTCAATGAGGGCATAATATTCATCTGGCAATTTTCAGTGTTTGTTTTGTGTAAAACCTTTAAAATGTTCTAGAAAAATGTCCAGCCCGGTTTCATCAGACCATATTACATTCTACTGCAAGGTTTCAGATTTTCTTTTTTTTTTTTTTTTTTAGTCAGAACTGGATGTTTTATTTACAGTAACCCTACTTCTTAGTCTGGGCACATTATAGATAAAGGAGATTGGTGTAAAATATTTCCAGGCCTGAGAAGAAATTCCTGTAGACCCTTAAGAATTGATGTTACCCAAACCTTCATTGTGCCATGTTGGATTTACACCACAGAGGGATTTCGGAATGATGCTTTGTACAATGAGTTTATTTTATATTACATTGAAATTTCTTTGTGGTTAGCTGTGATGTGTAAATGCAACATTGTAAATACAAAAATGTTTTGAAAAGATTGATCATGGTCAAATGTTTATTGGTTGTGAACACTTTTGAGAGCAGTATTTATTGTCCTAATTATTTTTATCTTTTAACATACTTTTTTGGACACTGAATAGTAGTGCTGATACTATTCAGTAGTCCAGCACAGTGACTAATTTATATAATTTGAGGCTGCCCTACTTCTTGTACAAAAAGAGGGCAGCCACAGTAGAGCCAGCACAGAGCACCTCATAAATTAGCCCTCCTGAAAAAGGGAAAAGACTTAAATCTGCAGCCAGACCAGTCCCTTTGTATTCAACAAGGCCAGGACTCATAAAAAAAAACAGTGCAAACCAACACATGGTCATAGAAGTATAAGATTTTTATTTTTTATTTTTTCAAAGGACATGTCATACTTTCTCTGCAATTCACTCCCCCTCTGATGGTGAGGTGAATGCTTGTCACTGGACCAATGTGAGATTTCTGATGCTTTTTTTGTGTAGGCCAAAAAGAACCAAAGCACCACCAGTGTGCACAAATGCTCCATTTAACTATGCCCTTACTTTTCCAATGGAATAGAAATCTTCAAAAATGTTTCGAATTTCTTTGACGCTAAAAATATTCTGACTTCAAGACCATAAAAGCATATTAGACGAATAGCAAAACAGCTATACATGACCCAGCAATGCTTTATAAATCTTTACATTTGCTTATAAATTGCCCATTTTTCTGCTCACAGTTTACAGAACACTTCGAACCACATTTGAGTAGAACAGGTTCTACTCAAATGTAATATAGCTCTGTTTGTACACCGAGTCTCACAGTAAGAAGAGAGGGATTTCACAGTGTCCTTATAATCCTTATAATCAAGGTTCCCATTTAATTGCAAGTGCTACAGTTGTGGAGCCTACATTTATAGCATTGCTCAGATAATTCATCTGTGAAATTTGGTCACATTTTCTTTTGGAAAAAAAAAAGAGAACTTATGTTATATTTCTGCAACAAGAGTCTGCATTTCCTAAAGGTCTTGGTATTTGCCAAAGTTGAAATATAATTAATCCAAAGTCCCTCTGTTAACTACACTTACAGTGTCACATTTTTATGCCAATATCTTTAACAATGTAAATGTACACACAATCTCTTCTGGACAAGTGTTGTTGTCCAATAGGTTTTGGGAAGTTTGGGACTGTTAGCCCTAATGAGAGAAGCTGTGCATTTTCTCCCCTATTGTTAACTCTCACATCTCCCATTGAAACAACACATTTTTTTTAATGTGACATTTTTTATCACCAGCAGAGTGCTCCTTTAAGCTATAGCTCTGAAAAAAAGAGATGCCTTTGAGCTGCTAATTGGCTGATTAGGTTTGGTCGAAACGGTTGGTGGGTGTTGACATAGGACTCACATCGTATCCACTGTTGCGGATGCCTCTTCTGGGCCTCTCTCTCATTACAAGGAGGTCCATCTCAGTTCCTCCGGGACTTGGACTGCTTAGGCTCTGTCTGCTGCGATAGGCCATCTGTCCGACCTGGGAATGCCTGCCAATTAGAGTAAACCGAGTGAGTGCAACCAGCAGCAAAGCAATTCTTTACTCAAAGCGTTAAAATTATCCGGTCAGTCTTTATTGTGCCTTCAGCAGAAGAAGCAGAAGATAAACCTCATTGGTTTATTGCTTGTGGCCTGATGAACAAGTTAAGGAAAATAATTGGACTCCTATTTGAAAGTTGTGGTGCTGACAAAACAGGTGTTAAATTTGAAGAGGACAAAAATAAAAATAAAAATGTTGGTCACACATTAGTGAACAACTAAAGGAGTTTAAAATTTTTATATTCTTTTGATCTCTTAATATAGTCAATGTGTGTCATTACACACCGTAAAACACAGGACTAGGGAAAATATTAACATATGCCATAACACATGTCAGTAGAGGTGGGCAGATCAATCCAAAATATCAATGATCAGTAGCAGTATCACATTGATACTAGTGTGGTAAGTAACGCTGGTTTTTATTTGTAAAAAAAAAAAATAGAAAAGAAATGTAACAACAAAGTATGATTTTCATTCCAGCTCACAATTGTGTGGCACTTTATGTTGGGTTGTAAAATTCCAGTAAAAAAATATTAAAGTTTGTGGCTATATTTTGATAAGTTATTCAAAAATTAGTGCTGGGAAGTGTCGTACTTTTTTTTATTATTTGAAAGCAACAAGCGATTGTGACCATAAAAACCTTGAACAGAATCATGTTGGCAGAGTTCATCAGCTCCCAGAACCAGATTTGGCTCTGGTTGCACAAGCACTGAATGGCCCAAAGCAAGGTCCCAGCATGCCATGGAAAAGGTAGCAATTTCTTTTTCCAAGTCCAAAAAGTCCATTAAGGTTTGTTGGGCAAGATGTAATAGATGGTAGATTTAAAAAAAAACAACTAAATAGTTACAATGTTTTATATCCATGTTTCCCTTTATATATTTCAGAGGAGGGAACAGAAGGAATCCACTGATGCAGCAAATTACAAATCAGTCACTGTGTGGTAGAATGATGAAACAGATGCCAAAGTGATGAAGATGGATCTATGGTGGAGTGAAATTTATATCATTATTGACACAAATTGAACTGTGTGATAACTCAAAACAGAAGGCCTAGAAGCATCCAAGCCTTTGGCTTTCTTTCCATGATGCCTTTAAAAATGTGAAAAAACAGCAAAGATAATTTTGTGCAAGACGAGCAGAGGGTACTGTCAAGACAAAGAGGGAGACGGATACAAATATGATTATAAATATGTTCCTGAGTGTAAACCCTCACAACCACAACCATATTTCTGGGAAAATGACATGGCCTCAGGAAACGTCCCAGTCTGGACCTGAAGGATTTTGTATTCTCAGAAAGATAAAACTGGAAATCCAATGCAAATCCTAGTGAATCTTGTTTAATTTATTTCTGCTAAGAAGAATGGGAAAACGTCCATTCCAAGGTGACATGCAATTGCAAGATCAGTTTTTGGGTGAAATACATACTAATATATTCTTGAAACCTGTTATTTCCTGGGTGAAGAACTGTGTGTCGATGAATGTGACAGTCTGACATAAAGAGCTGAAACGTTCTGACAGCAACGGAATGCAACCGATGTCAAAACATACGAGCAGATTTTGCAAAAATCTGCCAGCAAAAAGTCTCTGTGTAAATATATATTAATACATATCGACTCTATCTAGTGTGCTCTTACCTTCTGTGAGACTTGACGTATGTGGATCCTCGTTCATCATCTGGCTCCAGAGGTATTCCATGCTCACCGACTTCCCTGTCATAGTCGCTCCGTTGTTTATGCACCAGGGCTCGACCTCCGCCGCTGCTGCTGCCGTTGGTGGACGGGAAATCATAATACCCTTTCTTCTTAGCTTTCAGCCTCAGCTTGTTTCTGTAGTGCTCAATGTCTGATTTCTGCTTCAACGCCAAGCTCACCTGAAGAGCGGGCATACCAACAAATGCAACTGAACACAAGATGATATCAAAACTTAAAAATGAGAAGAGTATTCGTCTTGCTTTTTCTATTGTGGTACATATTGTGGGGTGAATATGACATAAATGGAAGAAATAAATAAAAGAAGTGTTTTTTATTTTCTTGTTAAGCATAGGAAGTTATGGCATGGCAATACTATTTAATACCCTTTTCAGGGAGACAATTAAGCCTCTGCATTTGTTTCAACATATAGCAGTTGTATTAGGCAGCTACCACAATGCAAACACAACAAATAAAGTCAAGTGTATTTTAAGTGAAAGGAAATCATACAGTCTGTCTTCTACAATGACAAAACAAGAAAATGCATAAAGAGTGAACATCTTTGCAGCCACTCCTGGTGAATTGTTATTAAAATATTTTCTATGATAAAGAAAATCTTATATTCCAACAGTGTGTAGAAATTATCTTCTATATCTGCCTTGAGAAAAATAGTTGGCAAGAGCAAACACGCAAGTTCATGGCAGGGTGAGGAGGGTTTTTCATAAGGCTTAAGTAATGAAAAAAGAGATTAAATTTAAAGTATTGAAAGTGGCAAAAAACAGCTGATTCAGAGTATCCAAAATAACCAGAGATGGAGATATTTTAAAGTGATGGTGCTTCAGGCGTTCCAGAGGCGTGAAAATTCTCTGTGGGATAATCTAATTAAATAAGAAGCTATAACATAATTTCTAAACTGTATAGGTTCGGTTCAAAATAAGCAATTTTCACAAAATAAATTCCATAATAGTGTTGAGCAATGGAAATGACCACAAAGGTTTGTCAAAGTAAAGAAAGAAGCGGAATAACTGGAGGAAAGATTGAAATATGTCCTTTACATATCCGGGTAGCTCCAGACCATCACCATACTACCACTGTGTAAGATTGTCAGCATGATGTTAATTTTCTAAGATGCAGTGTTGAGTTTTAACACATGGCCACACATTCAAAATCTTTCCTGTGTCTTGCATCAGTCCGCAAAATAGTTTTTGGCAAATTGGAAACAAACCTAAATGTTCCTTTTGGACATCATTGCTATTTTTCCCAGTCTCTCTTTCATTTTTAGAAAGTTTTCCTTAATGGAGGCCAGAGAGTTAAGCAGTTCTTAAGATGTTATTCTGGGTTTATTTCACGACTTCTTCGATTAGTTATTATTGGAGGATAGCCACTTTTCCACATTGTCTTTATTTATGGACAGTCATTCTCACTGGGGGTAGCTGGAGTCCAAAATCCTACAAAAACGGCTATGTGACCCAATTCAGACTAAGAGACTTAAATCAATTTATTTCTCATCTGTGTTTTAATTTAGATCAGGACATCATTTGTTGCTGTTTAGGCTATGTCATCCTGTCAGGCAGTTTCTACTCCACTCATTTCTTGCTTCTATAAGCGTCAACAAAATGTGACCAGTCATACTGAAGTAAAAAACATGGCTGATCTCAATGATTTGACAATAAAAATAATTTTTATGATATAAAAACAGCACTGTATCTCCAAGTGACGTTCCTGCCCAATAAAAACCAACATCTCTCTAAGTTCAGATGTGGGTGTAAATCACCTCTCCGTTGGCGATGGCTGAGTCCTGGCTGCGGTCGGAAGATGCAGGGTGGGAGCAATTTGTCTGCGCGGTTACAGGCTTTATGGAAATTAGCTGCAGGGAGCCAGAAGATGTGTCGTACGGATCTGAAGACAAGAGCAGGAGTTTACAACCAAAGAGACAGCAAATACCAATAATCATTACCGTATCAATCAATGGGGGAAGAGTTGTCATCCTGCCTGTCTTCCCTTACTTTCATCCCCCCAAAAAAGAAGAATGTGAACCAACAGTTTCTGAATTGTATCACACGAAAGTCATCTGTCTCAGTAAATGAAGTTGTAGATAGCAACGATAGATCACAAGGACAGCTTTGGCTTCCAGTGTTGTGGTAATGCATCTGTGTGATAAATGAAAGAACCTGACTCTGCACTTTTGTCCGTTATCCAGCGTCAGAAAAAACTGGACTCAGTTCCAGTTTCGCCGAACTCAGCTGTTGAATTATTCAAATCCAGCCGTTAGGAAAATCAGAATCTGACAAATTTGATCAAATTTACAAGCAGAGAGACAGAACTGGAGGATTTTTACTCATGTCCACCACATTTGGACAGAACAAGACATTATTCACAGTAGAACAAAATTTAATGGAACACGGGTTATGAGATTTCACAAGGTATTTCTGGACTTGTAAGAGTTGAGTATTAGAGGGTGTATGTGTGCTAATCTTGGTTCGTCACAGTACCCAGCAGTCAAACACACCATACCGTCTCAGCAAAGTGTCTGCCTCATGCATATTCATTTGGTCCTTCTCCACCTACTGCTGGGGGGAAGGCGGGTGATTACCTTTCTGACTACAAAAAACCTGCAGTGCCAGTGCATTCCTTTTAACTGACCTGTTGTGAGATGGAAAACCTTAGACAGTGCAAACATCTTTATCCAAAAAGGGAAAAATATATTTTTGTTTTGCTTTTTTGGAAGCTCTTGACCTTGCCAGCGAAGAAGCGGTAAAATGACTCCTTTTTTATCTCACCGTCCCTCCTGCGGGCCTCCTCCTTTGTCGATTTCTGCTGCGCTGTGACTTTCGGCACCGTCAGGCCCCTCTTAGAATTCAGCTTCTCTGATTCGTTGCTGATGACGGAACCGTCTTCACTTGGCAACTTGCTGCAAGTAACCATAGCAACAGGAGAGGCGGTAAGTTCCCAGGAAGCTGGGCAGGCAGCCATGTTATGTCATCCCTTCCTTTTTACAACCTCACCTTTTCCCTCCTATCCACTAAAGCTCTTGCCCATTATCTATAATGTGTTTAACAAAATTAAATAAACTGCAAAACTGCTATAAAGAATGCTTCTTGCACGGTCAAGCTGTCTTACTGGATTTAACCTAATTTGCATAAAACAGAAAAATCTCTTTATCAGTGATTCTTGAAAAGTGGGACAAAATGGATTTAAATTTTTCCCTTTTTTTTTTTAATTATTCCTCAAGCTTATGTACTAAAAAATAATAAATAATGGTTTGGAAATGTAAAGATGCTAAGGTGTAGGCTCCCAGTTGCAACATTTTTTTTTTAACATTACATTTTTAATGGACCTGACCGAGAACTTTGTCATCACCATCTGACAAAAATAAATATAAAATTATTTTTTAATGACCTTATTAGTTATATTTTTACTCAGTTTTACAGACAAATGCTTCTCAAGAAACAAAAGAAAAATTATTGAAAACAAAAACCACATACTTTTTACTTGTGAGTAAAATAAAAAATACTAGATACAGGTGAAGTAATGCCATAAATTAAAATGAATTTACTGCACATTCAGTCTAACAGAAGTGTGTAGTTCACTTTCACTGAATGAAAATTGTGATTAGAAGACAAATGAAGTGCATGATTCTGTATCCACCAAGTATGTATATATTTTTTACTAGTTTGCTTGTCAAATATTGCAGCTGAAACTTTGTGTAATTTTAAATAAAAATGAAACAGGAAATTAAGAAACTTTAAAGTATCATCTGAGCAACTTGGTATCAACAGCTGCTGCTTGAGAAAAATAAAAATTGATCAATTTGATTAAAAAAAATAAATCTTTTAATGTCAACCATAATACATGCTAAACAATAAATAAATAAATAAACAAACAATATTCGGTGAACTTTGAGTTCTCTTATTTATTACTAATCTTAAACAGGGGCGCCCCCTGTTGGGGGGCAATAAGCAGCTGCATACATTTGCTAAACTCCCAACAAATCTTTCCGAGTGGCAAAACTTATTTTTCTATTTATCTGGGGGTTTTTTTATTAATTAATTTATTCATTCATTCTTAATATCTGTCTCTCATTACCAGCCTCTTCAACAAAACCAGAATCACTAATTTAGGTCAAAAAGTAGGTGTGTTGAAGTATTTCAAGGTCAACATTTCTGAGGGGCTGGAAAGTACCTTTTACATATCAAATTTAGCACCATATCAAAACTTAAAGAAAATATTAAGGATATTTAAAGACATAGATCTTATCTTTTTTTTCATCAAACATTCATTTTTGATTCGGAGAAATGGTTTTTGACATTAGTTTACCACTACAATATTACTAGTGCAACGCCCCGCAGTAGCTAAATATCAAATGCAAAATCACCTCTTCAGTGCAAGATCCTTGAACTTGTTGGTCTGTCTATCCCCACATTTAGTTATAAGCATGCCACTTACAAAAGCGTATGGATTTTTTAATAGAAAACAAATGCTACTTATATTTGTTTATAACGTTTTAGTGCTGTTATCCTGTCTGGCCAGTATTTTAGGTTGCAAAATAAATATTTGTTTCAAAAGAAGTTGTACATTGTAGAAAAATACAAAAAATTTTTTTTTAACTGCACGGTATTGAAAACCCCAGTTGCTTTGGCCATGCTCTCAATATGCTACGATGCACAAATCAAAATGATATTTCCGACTAGACTGAGGTATTCCTTCATCTTCATTTTAAAAAAAAATATTTTTAGGCTCTAGTGTCCTCTTTTGAACAGTGAGGAAAAGGGAGAACAAAGACATACAGCAAATAGCCTGAGACAGGGAATCAAACCCGAGATAACCAGAGAAAAATAGCCTCTGCAAATTGTGCGAGTGCTCTAACAACTGAACCGCCCAGCATCCCTGCGTCATGGTGTTTTCAAGAAAGCTAAACCAAAGCTATTGATATATTTAACATTATGGCTTTGACAAAGTTTTGGGAAATAAAAGGGTAACATAGATCATAGCTTGAAGAGAGGAACAGTGGGAGTATCTTACCTTTTGTGTTTGTCAGCAGTGTGACTTTTTTTGTTGGCTGTCCCATCTTGTTGCAGTGTCTTTTCTAGTGACAGTGATGTGTCCCGAATTTGTAGGGACATCACTAAAGTATCTTGACTGACAGGCAGCGTCTCCTCATCTCCTCCCTGCTGGCCCAGGTGCTGCTTGGCATAGTCAAATCCCTGGACTGGCTGATGGACGTGTTAGGTGGGAATAAAGAGTGACAGAAGAGAGTTTTCACAACTAATTTCTCCCCTTCTGCCCAGAAATGCAATTCAGTATAATAATGCAAAGATATGTATGAGTCCGTCACAAGATTCACACAGACAAGCATCTTGGCATAGTTGCCGAGCACATCCTTAAAAGTTAGAGGCATTTAAAAAGCGGAACTGGGATTACTGCACGTCATGCCTTTGAATAGATAAGCACAGATTTAACTGTGACTCTTTGTGTTCTTCATGTACTTCCTGTGTCTGGTTAAATAAATACCAAACAGCAGCAGTCAACAAGATGAGATACAGCGGTCTTTGCGGAAATCCAGAGATAAAGCTCGGCAGAATACAAGAATAGATAAAGACGTATAACCACATTTGTGTAAAATTTGGTATCAGTATGCTTAGAAACAGAAGACCACTCACACAAATATATGCTGAAAAATTTACGACTGCTGTCACCTCAGAGTCATAAATTGTCTGACACACATCACACCCAGAGAGCAGCCGGGGCCAAACTGCAAAATCAATGTGTTATACTCCCGTTGAACGTATATCTTCTCTAGCACACACTCACACCCACACTCAGAGTTTTATTGAAAGTGCTGCTGTTGCTAGTCTTTAAAGAGGAAGCGCTAACAAGTAAGTATGATGAAAGGGTTCGGTTTGCACATTCCAAATTGCGGAGGGCTTGATGTGAGGGTCTTTTTAAAATTTTAGGAGTCACTATCTTTGAGCATTTCAAGAGCTTTCCTCTGCTTTCATATTCCTTAGTAGCATGTAATCACAGTGTGCTCTGAAAATGAAATATGTTAAAAGTCCTGGCAGACCACACGTGATATTTAATGAAAATGACTTTAGTGGTCTCTGTTTTATAAAATGAGATGGCAGGATCTCCCTCTGTGTGTGATAACTGAGTACCTCTTTGGTTTAATGCATAAGATTTTACTGCACTCTTTCCTATGAATGACTCAACAGAGAAAGCGATGGGGTCTGCTGTTAGTTACACTCTGCATTTTAATTTGTCTGCTCCAATATATGCAAACACCAAAACAAGATAAGCAAGCGTATAATCTCAATGTGAAAGCACTTAGCCTTAGTTGACTATAAGTATTTGCATGTACCCTGGCAGAAATGATCTTTCTGCTTAAAACATCCTGCATAACACAGTTGCTCTATAAGGCCTAACCTTTTAAATCCTGCTATCTAGAGACAGCTACAAGAAAAAGAAAGGACAATATTAGCCTTGCTTCCCAGACAATTGCTTTTTGAAAGCTTTGTTACTCTGAAGTGCTGTTATATCCTTGGTTTTCATCACCACAGCTGGATTTACTGAATTGTATCAGCAGTATTTTCTGAACAGAATCCCATTCAAATCCCACGGCAGGCTCTGTTGAGCCTTGGAAATAAAAACACAGATTACTAATGAGAAGAATTACAGAGTAATAGATACCTGGTGATAATAGCTCACATCCCTCCGATACGCCATCTGAAAACATAAAGGAAGCTGTTTAAAAGGTGCAAGTGAGATCTAAGTTTGGCTTCCAGATTACCTGAGATTCTCCCAAAAAAGACAGAAAGAATTAAAATAATTTAGGTAATGTGCCAAAAAAAAAAAAAAAAAAGAATTCAAGGCAGTAATCTCTGTATCATAGACTCTTCATTGTGTTTGGGTTATTTGGTTCATATTAATCATATTAACTGTCATGTCTGACACCGGGAACAATTTTAAAAAATAATAAATGATAAACGCAAGAACAAGGGACCTAATAATGCAACCAAAATTTACAGGAGAGTGATGAAGTTACATTTGGAATGGCAGACCAGTGCATTAACACACTGCACAGTATCCAACAATGACAAAATAACTGACAGGAAAGGGTACAATTTACACTCATGAAGTCAATAATTATATGATGATTCATCAACTGAGGTGAAGAAAGTCAAGAGAAATGTTGTGTAAGAGCAACAGCTTGGAAACTTAACAAACCGAGGGATTTATTAACATTCTGTGGTGAGTCCAGCGTAATCATGGTTCACCACAGTAGTGAATGTGACAATGTCTGCAATTCGAAAATCTAACCAATGTTGTTTCTCTGATGTGGTTGGCTGTCAGCCAGCACTGTCATTTCTGCCAATAACTGTGCTGTCAGAATAACCTAAATTATATTGGTGGGTCAAGGAGCGATTGTTACTCAAACTTATAGTTTGAGTAGTAAAAAGTATTTTCAAATGATCGTTACACATGTCATGGATGGAGGGTGAACTGGTCAGACAACATCTGACGTCAAAAATGATCTCATCACTTGGCTCAGACACACAGGAAAAAAAACTCACTACTGCAGATATTTATTGTTGGCAAACATGCCGAAGGAGGGTTGGAGAAATCATTTAGTAATATATTTAATAATATGGCCCATGAACAGTAAATGTTTTACATGGATACACAAAGCACAAAAACACAATAAAAGAGCATATTTTCTTAGCTGATTAACTTCATCCTAACAAACAATAAATAATTATAATATTTAGTAAGCATGGAAATTGATAGAACTAGATGCATTACTAAAGGCAAAGGACTGAGGGAAGCTTACCTTGGCTCTGGGATTGAGGTTACCAATGGCATCAGCTTTAAAGTCGTTCTTGTTCTTTTTGCACAGCACAGCTGTGATAATGATAATGATGAGTGTTACCACAGAGATCGGGGCCAAAACTGCAGCAATAATCCAGAGGTTATTTGGAGGGTTCTTGACCACAGCTGAAAAAGTAGAGAGACATTTTACCGTTTCTTATTTAAGTAGATTATAAGGTTGTGACAGAAACATTTGGTCCACAAGTGAATTACTGTAATTTCCGGACTAGTGTGCGCACCTGCATATCAGTTTCACTCAATAAATAAAAATTTTAAAAAATGTAAAAAAAAAAATTATATATAGGCCACATTGGTGTATCGGCCACAGACATCCATGTTGTAACATGAGATATTTATACAGAAAGATTTTTGTTCCAAGTATTATTTACAGCTTTTTTTTTATTTCAGTACTATGCACAAATATGTACTAAATGTTTTTCTGAACATGGCTGCTTAAGACAAAACAAAATATATTAGCCTACCAGGAACAGTCACTGATTGCTATCTTCATCATCCTCCCGTGCACTAAAACTAGTAAAGTCGCCTTCATCACTGTTGGAATTGAACAACCTCAGAATGACTTTGTCACAAACCTCCTCAGTCTCTCTTTCATTTTCGCTTTCAATGTCTCCTTCGTCTCTAGTTTAACATCCATATATTGGCCGCATCATTGTTGCCATAGTGTCCAAAACGTGTGAAAAAAGTAGTGGCTTATAGTCCGGAAATTATGGTAGTTGCAAAGATTATATATCTATATATAAGGATAGAGATTTTAAAGCAATAACAAAAGACGACATTCTAAAACATGCAGAATCATTAGTCGTCCTCGCCAAGTGACATCGTGAAGCTCAATCTGATATACAGAGGCCCTGACTCAGCTATTGTAGGCTATAATCTATAAGAAAATTTACCTGACTGTGAAGGGTTTGTTAAAAAGTTATTTTATGGTCAAACACGGGAGAAAGGAAATGTGCTTACCTTCTGCTTGCACCTGGACAAAGTATCCCAGGGTGAGTGCCATGGTTTGAGAGTCCACTGTATTCAGAACCTTGGCTGCTGACGTGCCAAACAGAGGGATGCCATTATGCTGGACGTAGTAGGTCATCTCTGCTGGATTCTTTAACCCGGACACTCTGCGGATGCTCACCATCTGGTTGAAGAGAACATGTCTTACACCATAGTCATCGGAAATGATACAGTAGGTCATGCAGTTAATTACATGTTTGTGCAATTCTGCTTAAATGACTAAACTGAAATGTTAAGAGCAGTTGTTCAGTGAAAGGTTGCTGGCTTGTTTTGATGGGCAATTAGTAAATGATGAGCTGAGAAGCTCCCTAATTATGAGGCACTGGCCACAAGTACTCATCTCGAGTGTTATGAAAGTGTTTATCAAAGTGTACGTCTTATGAAATATCCATAGCATTTGAAAGAAGCCAACATAAACAATTTCATTTCTCTGACTTCTCATAAACATGCAAGGGCAGTCTGATAAAATATCAGAGAAGACAATATAAGCTGATGCCTGCTGTTTTAGTACCTGGACGGTGAAGCTGCCCACAGTTGTAGCTCGTCTAAAACGAGTGCCCTGCTGCCCTGCCAACACAAACAAGTCCGCCAACCGCTGCTCCATTAGACTGGCAAAGCTTTGGTACTGTCCCTCCAGGCTGGCATTATCAACATCCTGGATCACTGCAAGTTCAGTCATATGGCAGAGAGAGGAGAGATGGTTGTTAAGACAGATAGTAAACTGTTCTTGAGGGCAAACAGTCAAAAAAGAACAAGAAGAGTGTAAGAAATGTGCATGCGTCCTTCTGGTTTATACAGCCTAAGATCTGTAGAGAAAATCTAAAGGGGAAAAAGCAAAATAAGTTAAGTGTTTTCATGTTTGGAGAAATAACTGATACAATTTACGATGTTCAAACAGTACTGCAAAAATTGTTTGAATTGGGATGTGTGGACGCTTCATGAACGTCTTGACTGCAGCATCACAGAAGACAACAGCAAAACCCAAATGTGTGTTCAGCTGGGAAACTGGACCTTTAACTTCAAAATCCATTAAACCTCACCTAGAGAAACCAAAACAGTGACTCTAAAGTGTTCTCTTTCTGGAATGTTGGCAAGTCATCGCATAAAAGTTATGGTCAATGCAAGATGGGTACCAGCAGCGTCAAATTTTAACAGGATGAGTAAACACGTTTTATTAGATATGCCTCATTTCTAGGGCAGGTTTGGGCCTAGTTTAGCCAACAGAACTGCCTTAGTTCCTCAATTTTCCATTCTAATATTCGGTTTAACTTAACAAGTCGTCTTGACCATGTTTAGGTTCCTATATGCATTGACGTGTTGCTATTTAACATGTGATTTATGCTATAAATTATAGAGATTTCCAGTTATTTTGGCATTATCTGAGTCACTGAAAACGTTCTCATTATCGTCATCAAAATCATTTACCAAATTCAACCAAGGAGTTAAAACCTAATCAATAATATACATTTTTCATTTATCTTAAAGAAGAAATATTGAGCTTTATCTCCAAAGACTTACGATACGTGGATCAGATGTTGTGGCAACAACAACAACAACAAAATCCAAATTAATGTATAAAATTGGCATAATATTATATGTTTGAATTTTAAGATTTTAAGAAAACATGTATTTTGTGAAACCAAATTGTGTTCAAATCTAATACTTTAACACTCAAAATGTATGAATTTGATGTGACCTAACAAGTAAAAAAAAATAAACTGGCGCAAAAAAATAAAGTGTTTTCTTTCTTTTTTTTTTTATTATCTTTGTTATTAGTGCTAAGGAAAAGAAAGAAACCTCCACACAGGCCCTACACTATCGAAAACTGAAAAAGCATTTCTGTTGGTTGTATGTATTTCGAGTGGGAGTAAATCTCATTACAGAGGTGCTGACCTTGTATTGACTCAGCCTCATATTACAGCATGTGCAGGTTAAGAGCCACAAAATCTGATCTGAGAGACTCATACCTGAAGCCAATGTACAAATATGCATTCAAACATTGAGATTTATTCTTTAATATTATTTTGGGACAATAGAAGATACAATAGAGAATTAGACACCACTCTTCCAAAAGAGAATATTGAAATTAAATTAAAATATTTAAAATAGTCAAATAAAAAATACTTCATTTTACATTTGTCAAAATTAACTTAAATATCATGTAAGTATGCTACATTCTGTAATTACATTCTTAGAAAAATCCAAAATATTTGTATCACTTCCAGAAAGAAGAAACATTGTTAAATTTAAAAGAATTTTAAAATAAAAAAAAGATTTAAATTTTCAACCTGCCTGTGCCAAATGTATGTAAAACATACGAAAATATGATGAACACAAGCAGACTTTTATCAAGTTTTAACAAATTATGCTTTAATTTCATCATATAATTACTAGAACATTACTTCAATAATGGATGCATGCCTAATAAATGCATTTTGAGACACTTCAGTTTCAGAAGATGTTTTTTTTTTTTTTCTTTACCCAATTAGAGAAATGATATGCTTACCTGTGACTACCCAGAAGTCTCTGGTTTCAACAGACGTGTTCAGATTGTGGTATTCAAGTGCTGCACAGACAAAGAAATGTTAGCATAACATCCCCTTTTCAAGCTTCAGTCTTGTGCACTTTGACTTTATAAAACTTTTCTTATGCCAACTGACACATCTTTGATTTGACGGATTAAAAGGAAACATTTAGAATAATTTAAATGGCTTTGATTACCCTGTCTCTGACATGAAATGGTTGACACATAAATCGTATTTGAGAAAGAGTCTTGTCAAAATTTCCAGAAATGTCACAAGGGAAGGCAAAAGTCTACACTTTTCCCCATTTTTTTTTTTTCTTGTCTGTGGCTGAGATATTTGTTCAAAGGCTCGTTATCTCTGAATGTCAGACAAAGAGATAAGAGATGATGTGCTTAAAGTCGTATGAATTCTGGTTGTCTCTGTATTCTCTTACATGTATTTCCTGCCTGATTAAGCTCCTGTGCCGGTGGGGCTTGGCACAGCGGTGTTTGGAGGGAATGCTGCATCAGTGGCCTCTTAAAGCAGACTTGCATAAGTGCACACTCAGGCGTGTCAGGGGGAGATGGGCGGGGAGCGAACGGGTGAGAAGAAGAGCAATGGTAATAGATAGGTCAGAAAAACTGTCAGCAAAATCTGCTATAGGCAAGATTAGTTTGACAATCACAGACAAGGATTAAAATCAAACTGTTTGCAATAAGCGGCAGGGAGAAAAGCAAAAAAAAGCAAAAAAATATATTCTGATCCTTAAAACAATTTTTAAAACAATAATTTATTTTCCACCTATAATTGCTTTTTAATTGTAGACAAAAATTTCCCTGCAGCTTTACTCATGTTCTTGAGAGAAACAGATTAAGAGTGGCGAGGGAGTGAAAGAGCTGAAACATGCAGTCCAGCTTACACAAGAGTCACACAGCAACAGAGAGCTGCAGGCATGCACTTTCAAGTCATGTGAGATCCCAGGTCTGTTCTGCTGGACCAGAGCTCAGGGTGGTGGAAAATCGCCCACTGTTTATTATTTGCTGCAATAGTTGCCTTTGAAATGAGGGAGAAATGTCTGCCAGAATATGCTTGTGCCACCTATGTAGAGGATAACATTATGAATAGTTAAGGTACAGCAAAAACAAGCACAATAAATGTCAGCTATCTAAAGTATTTGTGGTATTTCATCTGTGTTTGAGTTTCTTTCTATGTCAGTTTGTGCATCTTGTTCAGGAGAGTTTGTCTTCCTCTCTTTGCTTGGAAAATGAAATGGATGTGTAGTTAATCAAATCTTCCAGATTAATTTCACCAACCAAATGCAAAAAGAAACTAGAGAGGTTCTTCATTTTGGCTCTATCAGACATCCAATTTATCTTCATTTAACCAGAAAATAAACTAAAAATTAAGATCAGAAGAAAAATTATTTCCAGATTGAATTTTGGCGACAAATCCTAACCTTCTGTTCTTCTCAGATTGGAAAACAAAACCTCCATATGTTTTTAAATAAATATCTATCTTCTTGCCTTGTCTGTCTCTTATAATCCACTGCAGGTTCCACACATTCATCTCATAAAGTCAGGGAAAACTTATGCAACCACATTTTATTTACCCGGCTGAGCTGCTTATCCACCATCTGCAAATAAATCACATATCTACTGTGATGAAAAATATGCAACCAAGACAATAAATGATAAATGATAAACTCCAGATTACTTTTAGTGAGACACTGTAGAGATTCGTAGCAATCAAGCATAAATGCTCCTGCCAAGGACACACCGGCTGCAAATCAAGAAATAAAATGCTGTCCGATAAACACATTTCATTTAAAGTAACATTACTGATTAAAAATAAACTTTTCTCAATCCTGACAAATGTTGTCCATTCACTCTGGAGTGTGAAGATTATAAATGTATAAGTTTTATTATCTTGTACATTTTCAATTTTAATGAAAGCTTGTTATCTCCAAATCAGAGACAAAATTAACTTGTCTCTTTTTTTTTTTTTGCCACAACCCTAGAATGTTGCAAGCCAGTATCTGAGGTTTGCATCATGATGAATGCGAAGTGATAAAAGTATTCAACCATTAAAAATGATCATTTTGCACAACAGTTTCAACTGTGTAACAAATAATTGCAGCGTTCGCGATTTTCTCCTGTTAGATGTTGGCAAAAGTTTGTTTCAACTGGACTTAAATCAGAAGTTCCACATATTTACCAATCTGCTCAGTGAAAGTCTCAGTTCTAAAGACACCATCTCAGGGCATTTTTTTTCAAAATATCACATCTGTCACAGGAATGTGACAGACACATTGCTCCAAGTGCTGTCTGTTGCCAGAGGCGGAGAAAAATGCTCTCAAGGCTGTGATTAGCCGCAAGGTATAACAGAAAACCGAGTCTTGGTTGTGACTCATGCTGCTCAAATGTCTCAAGCATCAAGTCCTTCGTTATTTTGAGCGTTATTCTACACAGAGCAAAAGCCCAGTTTAACAAGCAAAAGCTGGGAAAATACAGGCAGCATTGAGGAAAACAGCACATCTTTCTCAAACAGACAATTAAAAAGGTGTAGTTCAAATCATAGACACCTGTAATGACCTACATTGTACCTTTACAACTGTATATTATCTTGAGATAGGTTTTGGCTTATCAGGCCAGCTAATAAATACAGGATTACATTTTACCACAAAAGGGCGAAGTTTCAGTGTGTATCTGGGTTGCAGTACTGAGTACAGCTCACTGGCATGATGGGAAACCTTACAGCCTAATCAGAGTAGGTTCATTTAAGGTAAATATGTTTGGCAGCCTGACTTCTTTACAGTGGGGACTTCAATGCATTAATTTCGATTAATTAATCACATATATTTTAGCGTGTTAAAAATATTAAAGTAAATATTTGCATTAGGGTTTTTTTTTACATACAAAGGTTCTGGCCGGAAACAGTAGCAGTGGACTACCAACCCGCTTCTCGTAGCCCATTGGCAGTTCATTTTAGCTATTTGATGGGATGCTGGAAAAGATTATTGCTGTTTGCAAGTGGGGAAAACGGCGTCAGAGCATTGAAAATATAATCACAATGCTACAGCAAGCACAGGCATCTCAACGCTAGAGTCCACAGTTCACATTTCAAAAGAAGTATTTCTTTGAAGAATTTGCATGAATTATCATCGGATCCTGAAACACTTGAAAGATGAATGCGTATAATTCTATGTTGAACAACATTGATGGTGGAATAAGCTAAATAATAGATTAAAAGAGGAATATGTTTGTTGTTGAGCTCATATGTCGATTCATTCAATAGTTTAGCAGTACAAAGAGATTTTGAATGAAAAGGTTGCTTATTTTGTCAACATGTATCTTTCTATTAAAGTGCAATTAATTGCGATTAATTAGGCAGAGACCCTGAAATTAACTCGATTAAAGTTTTAATCGAACCCCACTACAAATTTTTCTTTTTTGCAAGAAATGCACCTGGACAGCTAGCCTCTCTTTATACTTCCTAATCTACAGAGTTTGTAATATAAAATCTGAATAGCTTATCAAGGTTGCATGGTTTTAATGTTTACAAAAAGTATCAGGGAAGTCTTTATGACAAAAAGAAACAATCTCTGTAAACAATTTAAATTTTAACTAAGCATCTTAGTGAAATTATTCAACTAAAATAAGTGAAAATTCTTGATTAAAAAGAAGTTTTATAGATGAATGTAGTGCAATAGAAATGTACCATGTATTCATTCATAAAGACTCGCTTTAAGAGATGGCAATTTAAAGCTTCAACTTTGAAAAACTAATCACAAAAAAAAGATTTTTTTTTTTTAATTGCGTTAATGTGCTTTGTAAATGAAAATGATGCAGTTTTTAAATAATAAATATCAAATGTAAAAGGGCAAGTGGGTGTTCTACTAGTGTCGAAAATGAGAGGAGTACCACTTGATGAGAGAGTTAATTAATAAACGGTACACGATACAAGAAAAGTATTTGTATTTACAGAGCTTCAACATTTAAAACCTAAAATTATGGTTGTATGGGGCATGCAGACAAGATGAGAAAACTATCAGATGAAAAATGTGATCACATCTCATGTAAGAGAGCTCTCAATCCAGATGTTTTATCTTTGCTCTTATTTCCACCTTTTAGGTAATAATACTGTATATTTAGACTCATTGGAGAGGAACGTTAAAAAAAATAAATTTCATATAAAGAAAATGTAACAGCAGCTGTATCTTAATGGTAGGAAGAACCACAACATCATAGGATAACTACAATATACCATTTCTTAATAAACCAAGAAAAGATTCCTTTGTTAGTGTATATATTACTTTTCATTTATGATTATTACAGAATCATTCATTAAAAAAACATTTTCTCAAATTGAATAACTTTCCTTATTTTGTCATACATTGATTTTTGAAAAAAATGTGATTAATCACAATCAGCGAAACACAAAACTCTTATTAATTAGATTCTTTTAATCACATCCAACCACAACTTGCTTCTGTTTCTTTTATCTTAGACCTTTGCCTGTCGTATTTCTTTTTGCGGAGACACACTGGACTCCCACTGGGACTACTGTTTAGTCTCCTGCTGACTCCTGTCACTGCTTATTTGTCTTTGCACTTTTAAACAGATGAAGACCGAATATTTCTTCAAAAGCTAGAGAACAGTCGAGAACACGGGATCACTTGGAAACTGGCAGTCATTCAGGCTGACAGGCACTTTACAAGACGGACTCAGTGGCTCCATGTGGACCACAGCTCATAAAAACTTTCTCTAAATTAACACAATAGATTTGAGGCTGCCAAAGAAACACTCCCTAATGAAACGCATGCACTCTTTGTGGCAGCTGAATTCTGTATTAACACATTTATTTCAGACTAGAAAAAAAAAAAATGCAACTTACGCTCAGCAATAATAAGAGGAGGATAGAAGAGGAAGTAGCCCACCAGCTCAGCAGAAAACTGACCAAGAAGGTTGGAGGCAACTGTTCCGTTAAGAAATACAGTCCCGTTCTTTACAGCGTAGACTAAAGACACAGCAGGAGAGCCGGGTGTCTGAGAAACACTCAGAATCTAGGAAAAGATGAAAAAAAAGTTTAGCAAGAAAACTAGATGCAGACGCGGGAAACGACAGAAGGAAATGGAAAACAACAGAGCAGTTAGCTACAAAAGCCAATGGAAAAAAGGCAACATATTTTTTTTTACTTAAATGTGTCAAATTAGCTTTAAAACATGGTGCAGTTTAATGTGGCAGCGCATTAAAATTAATGCAAACAGTGGCTCACTGGCATAATTACCATGCATCTGAAAAGCAGCTGGTGAAAAAAAACAGAAACAGCCCAATTCACGAGGGGAGAATTTTGCACAAATGGTGAGCAATTTGCATTTGTTTTTGAAGCTGCCAAATCTTATAAAACGCCAGATGACTAACAGTAGCAGAGCAGCCCTGCCCAGGCAAATAAAGGTCGCCGCATTACCTGAACTGCAAGTCGGCTTTTAGCGTTGAGAACTTTGGCCTGCGCCTCAGAAAAGACCTTCTCGAGTCTCTGTTCCATCATTTGTAAGAAGCGACAGGATCGGGGGTCGTCACCTGCCCCCACAAACTGCAACACTGCAACACAAAGAATAGCACAATGTAAGACTTCATGGGCTGCTAGAACGTAGTTTAGATGTACTGTTACAAACTTTACTTTACACACGTGTAATGTGTCATTTTTGTCTCTGATGTGGTGTGACAAGCAATATTTTTTCTCTTTTCAGGGCAAAGTCACAGCAGGGGGGGAAAAAACACTATGAAGTCTCAAGCTGATCTGTGACACGCTTGTTTTCACCCTGAGTGAGAGTTGGCTGACCTGTTTTCAGCTGGAAGCCAGTGGCGGGGCTGGATCTCCACAAAGCAACAGGAAGAGGCAGGGCTGTCACCATGGGGAGATACTGTCGCAGGTCTGCAATCAACTTATCCCGGCCGTAGGACATCAAACCCTCTGCTACTACAGAAGGAGGGTAAACTGTCTCCCCTCCTGTCACATGATAAGCCACCGTCATGTTGGGAGAGCCAAAAACCGTCTCCACCTGAGATAGTTGAGTTAAAAAAAAAGATATACCAGACATAATTCATGACTCTACATAGAGATACTTATGTAAGCAATATGAGGTGGTGAAGTGTCCCTTTGTTAGGTTGAACAACAGCTCAATAGTTTAAAAAAAGTTTTAAAAACTAAGTTAAAAATGTGCTGGTAGCTGTTCCTACTGTTATGGACTGGGGATTTGTCTAAAGTTCTCTTGCCACATCAGTAAAATAATAAAATCTCAGAGGAAAGATTTGGACGAAAAAAAAAAAAAGACTGCTATGATTTTACTCAAACATGATTGTTTACCATTCACTGACAAGGGTACAGATCCAAAACCTATAGATTAAAAAACAACAACTAGAATGAAAACCTGAATACATTCTGACTTTATCAAAATGTTAAAGCACGTTAATGCAAACTTGCCAGGTATTTTGAACCACTCAGACCTTCATCCATTGAAAACCTTAGCTGTATCTGAAGAAAAGACACCCATGTCATGATGCAACTCTGGATATGTTGTTCTTGTGGTGATATTTTATGTGTTTTTATTACCAAATAAATCATTTTGAATGTTAACAATTTGAAGCTCTATTGTATTCTGCTGAGATCTAAAATTTCCTTGTCCAGGCACATGTATTGTGCCGTCTACATTATCCGATATTTTAGAGGCTAATTCTAAAACATTAACAAATAAAATGGAGTTGGAAAATCACAGTTGTGGAACAATGAAAGTAGGTCCAGTTTTCAGCTTCATTACATACAAACCCATACAAATTTTACAATTAAATTTATGCGCCTATAATTTGAGAGAGAGAATGGGCACAAAATTCAAATGCAAGTCTCTTAAATGTTACCAAATGCCAGTACGAATCTGTTCATCCACAGTACTGCTGGTACCTCCATTCACAACCAATGTCACATAATCCTGCAGGTTGTGTGGGATCCAAAATTTCTGTTGTAATTGATCATTTTTGACTACACAGAATAAATCAGGCCACACACTGATGCACTAATAGGTACATTAAGTAAATCTGTCATCATTCAGTTGAAAATATGTTGGCGTTATCTACAGGGTTTTCATGTGCAATGTACTGGTTGTTAAATGTGCTTCTTTGAAGAATTGTGAAGTTTCAATCCAAGCAAGCCTTCAGCGTATTAACTGCAGTGTGAATAAAAATGTGTAGCCAGGTGTCATATCCCCATCAAATCCAAGTGGGCGCTTTAAAACCTACTCAAAAATATCCATATATGTGGAGTAAATACTGATAGAGCACATTCCCACAGCACCAATTAACCAACTGCTTGGCAATGGTTTGGGTTTTTACACCAGAATGTAATGAAATACCTGAGTGGTAGGAAATGCTATTATGTCTGCTTTTCTTGCTGTGATACAAGCTCTAGTCAAATAAAGAAAATAAAATAAATAAAGTCAAATTGAATTAGCAAAAGCAGTTAGTTATGATATCTGAAAATGTTAAAATATTTTATGTGTTTTTAATTTTTTTATGAAGTCAGAATGAACTGAGAGGTTGCTGAGAGAAGAACAAAGAGGAAACTGTTAACTCCTTAAGTCTTTTAAGAGATGTCTTCGTTATGAGACCAGGTGTCCAGAGCTGAAAAATAAATGGGTGCTTTTGCATTTGTGCATCGACACACAGAGTCTCGATGCATTTTATCAGGAAGAGTTTGACTTTTTCCTGAGTTCTCCTCTTCATAAAAGCTGGGACAGGAGCGATGATGGAACTAGGTGTTTTTGTAGGAGAGGTAGAACCATTCACATCTGCTATTGAAATCCATCAAAGAGCCCGCATTGACGAAGAGGCCAAAACACTGAGAGCCTCTTGTCTCCGTAGCTGAAAGTTACGACTCTGCCTCCACACAATTCAGCCTTGTTACAAGCTCGATGAATAGAGCTCTTCATCATCCCTTCATCCTCTCAGGAACAAAACCATGTGAAGATACTATTAGGAACAAACCTGTTATTTCATTTCCTTCATGAAGAGTAGGGCAGATAGATGGAAAAATAAAACAACTACCAAAAAAAACAAACAAAAAAAAAAAACATGTAGATCTTTAAATTGGCATTAAAAATTCAAAAATAGTTCTTCAAAATGTTTAATAATCTTTAGTCTTGTGTCTTTGAGCTAATTCATAAAATCAGCTTGGCACATTTGTCTCCTCCCAACCGTTTTAGTCTATAATTAAATGCAAAGGCAATTTCCCCAGCTATCAGCTGCTATAAAGGACCCATGAATTGTCCAAATAGGTGACCAAAGTGCACTGAAGCAAAACACCTTTCAAGACCACTGAGAGACACTGAGGGAGAACATGAGCTTCACATAGTCAGCAGCCATGTAGAGGCAGAAACACTTATTTCTGGGTTAAGAAATACAAAACAAAGAGAGAAACATTTTGTAGCACCACCCACACTAACTGCAACTTATTACAGACAGCGGGATATTGTTTTTCACACCTAATACAGTTAATTATTGCAGAAATATTAAACAATAGGAGCTAAATTAAAGCCCACTCTATTGGTAAACCGATAACACTGATATCCTTGATTCTAAATGAAATCAGTCTAATAGTTCAATTTCAAGAAAGTATTGAGGATGGCTTTCAAATATTTGCTTGTATATTCAAATAAGACTGAGGCTGTTGCATTTAGGCTTTTAACGCCACAGAAAAGCAAACTGCCACTTTATTTACAGTGGAAGGTATTATGTTGGCGAGTCACTTTTAAATTGCATATGTGTCCTTTACCAAGAAAACATTTCCATTTACACTCAATTACTTTGATTTGTTAGCGTAAAGACAGACAAAAATGTTTGGCAGAAACTATTTGCACCCTGAAGTATTCAACCTTTTTACACAAACTAACTACTGTGCTGAGCTAACCAGTACAACCATAGATTAATCAGCCGTTTAAGCACTTTAACGTTTGCTACGAACTACTTAAAATTTAGTAGTGGAGAAAATCTTGTTTTCTCAACTGAACTTGGGACATCTTTCTGCTGATTTTTAAAACTGAAATTTAAAAATCTTTGTAATAAAAATGGAGCATGAAGTTACACTGCATCGTTCAAGCACTCTCACAGGATCAAAGTAAGAATATTTGAATGATTTTTTTTATTGATTTTTTTTTCCTTTGCCTTGTTCGCTTCTGTTGAACACAAGAGGACAAACAGATAAATAAATTACATGAAGAGATTATATCTGGCAATTCTAGCTTTGTTAAATTTGCTCCCTGTAAAATATGGATGTAAAATGTTCCCCTGATAAATATACTTATTAATTGCGTAATATTTTTCCAAACTGGAAACTTTGCATCTCTATGATGAGCACTTGTAGTTCTAGGATTGTGCATAAGAAGAGATGAGAGTTTTTAGCTTTTGAGTCCCATCCTCGTGAATACCAGCTCAAGTTCCCAAGAATAAGCCTATTTCTCTTTCTGAAGCTTACAGTGAAAGTTTGTTTGTTTGTTTTTCCTTAGCCTGCCCTTTAGTTATGCTGCTGTAATTATATTCCACTGAGAGTATGTATATGGAAACTGGCACTATACAAAAACAATGAATCAAAATGATCCACAATTGTTTTTATTTTTTTATGTCTTTTATATGTAAAACAGGGGGAGGAAGGAAATAAATACACTAAACCCATTGCCGAGTTTAACTCTGCTTTTTCCATGTTTTTTCCACATATTTCTATCTGGCTGTGTTCAGTAATAACCTTGCATAGTTAAGAGGTGCTCTTAATACAAATTCACATGGAGTGGAGGTTTTAGAGGGCTGTAGGAGAGCGGGGAGATAGGATGCTTTTTGGCACATTGGGAAACATGATTTGTTCCACAAAAAGCTAATCCGAACACAAAGGTCATTTTGTGCACTGGATTTATTATTGGGGAATCACTGAGTGGTTTCATTTAAACTTTCTCCCCCCCCCCCTTTTTTTGACCAGATCCAATGTATGCAAAATGTTGCTGCAATACCAGCAATATTGCTGCAGATTGTTTATAAAGATGGGACTCTGGTTATCCATAAAAAACTAAACGACATCATCTTCAATGTTGGTACAGTAACTCAAATTTGTGACACCACACTGTGTCTTCTGGGAGCCAGTCAACCTAATTTCTATATTAATCTTCATCTCTTCTGCAATAGCCCTACATCAGGGTCCTTGGTATGATTACACACATCCAGTTTTCTTGCAAGGGCAAAATGAGGAACAACTCACCATTGCTTCACTGAACAACTGTTTCTCAAATAGTGAAACAAAAAAAAAAAAATCAGCTCAAGTAGATTTAGTTCTACAAACAATGTAAATACTCCCAACCTGCTGTTGCCATTACATGTGAGCCGTTTCGTTTCTATGAATTCATCAGGTAAATCACATCCAAAGCTTTTTTTAAGCTGCTTCATCCTGCTGACCTTTGCTTCTTCCTCCACAGGCCATGGTTTAACCTCGCCTTCATCCCTGCTGCTCCCCTTTAAATCTGACTTAATCAGTGTCATGTACATCAGTGATGTTGCTCTGTCTGCTGTTTAGTGTGTGTGTAGGGCTCGGTGAGGGGGGTCTTCCTGCTGCTCTCCCCACCTCAGGCATTTTACATTTGCATGAGGAAGGTCACGGGGGTCCCTAACAGACAAACACCAAAAATAAAAAGGACTTTTTATGGTGTAAGCACACAACAGTGCGCAGTAATCGTGTTTGATTTGTTTGATCACTTATTGATGTGATCTGCAGATTCTTTCAACTTCTGTGTTATCAGTGAATGTAACCAATCTCTTCAGCAAAACACCAAACACTTTTTCACACACACATAAAACTACACACACATTGTCATATTATACACTGTAGAATAAGCATACTTACCTGTGCTTGGGCTGATGTGTCATTCAAAGCTTTTCTGAGGCCTTGACTCAGTCCCCTTCGCAAGTTCTGCCTCTGAATGCTATCCAGCCTATTCCGTCTTACGTAGATTGAAACAACTAACACAGACAAAGAAAAAGAAGTCAATTTGGAAACAAAACATGACAGAAAATAATATTCTTCTTCTCCAGAGTTTACCTGTTTTCACCCATAACCTCTCAGTTATGTTGCACTGTGGCTGTGGAGCCTCTGTGGTCGTGGTGAAAGGTGAGACGAAGACGGCGGTGGCCCCCCTCGGAGGGTTTGCTCTTTGGTTGGGTGATGTGAACGTTCTTCTGCTGGTATAAGTCCTGATGGTTGTGGTGGTTCTTCTGGTAACGGGTTTGGGCTGCAGAGTGGTCGTGGTGGTCGACGCCATCATTACTTTCGGAGAAGGCGTGCTTATGGTAATGGTGGGAGTTTTTGTAGGTGGCAATGTGGTTGTTGTGGTGAGCTTCACAGGGGTTGTCAGGGTATCGTGTTGCGGGGTCACCAGTGATACCTGAGATGTGTTCTCGATGGGCCCAGCAGAAAGGATTACCCTGTCTGACTGAGAAGAGCTTAGACTAACCTCATTTTCTTTGGGGAAAGTGGACACAACTGATTTAGATGTTCCAGCTGTAAGATCATCCATCTCTGGCTCTGCAAGAACAAATGCCTCAGTCACTTGTGAGTGATCAGAACCTAATGTTAAGGTCAAAGCTGGTGAAAACCAAAGGAATGATACTTTCGATGGGTGTAAGTTTGGTAGTGTTGACAATATGTTAGTTCAACAAAACACTGAAGTAGTTTTTTATAAGTATGAGGAGGACAACTGAGAGCATGAAGGGATGGAAAAGCAATTGTCTATGATGGAGATTGACATAAGAATGGAGGAAGTGGGTTAGATTGTAAAGCTGACCTCTTTGGTTCGGCATTAAAAGTAATGTTTGAAAATGTGACAGCCGAATCAAATGCATATTTGGGAAACTGAGTATGGGGCTTTCATGCTTTTATACCTCAATACAAGAAGAGTAGCTTGGGCTAGTATTTCAGAGCTAGTAGTTATAGAAAAGAAGAGTAGAGACGCATCTGAACTCCAGACCAATGTAACAGAAGTTCCTATAATAACTCCAGCAGTCCACTGGAAGACAGCCCAGGGAACTAAAGCCCAAGGCAAATCAGGACTTTAGTTCTCATAGTTTTGCAGTTCCTTGAGCAAAGGTAGGAAATATATGCTCTCCAAAGGTCAGATACTTTGGAAATGGACTACTGGTGACAGCTGTTGAATCATCCAAATTCAATAAATGCACATTATGCTCTTGTTTGTCTTCCAGTTTTTGATGTTCATGTGATGAGCCATCTGCTGCTAAATTAGATTTAGCACTGTCAAAGCTGCAAGATGCGCTTCCTGCTTTAAAAGCACTGCTTTGAACCAGAACTGGCTTGGTGGCTTTCCACTTTGTATACAGAGCCATTAGTTTTTTTTGCCACAGCTGAAAATAGCACTCGATGTCTCCATGCTGTTTTGTCCGTCACTAAAAGAGGTAGTTACTGCAAAGGGAGCGGCTAAGGCAAAGGTTTTTTGCTGGCCCAAAATTGAGTCTGATTCCTCTCTGCCCATGCTTATGACTGATCTTACAGCAGAGAAATTTGTGTCATTAGTGTCAGGAGGGGTTTTGCTAAAGAGGAAGAAGAAGAACTGGCATAGAATTCGATTGAAGGGCTTTTAACAGGTTTTAACACACAACATTTTCAGGTAAGGGCAATTTAGCAGAAGACATTCTTCTACTGTCTATATTAAAAAGAAAGAAAAAAAAAAGGTGTCTTTTGAAGTCATAAAAGACAGAAGTCTGTGAACTGCCCTGTCTTGTAAAATGCTGAATCTCTGATCATCATAGACTCTTCATTTCTATTGAAAGAAGGGAGTAACATAAATACTTTTGGTATTTCGGTGGAAGTCTTTTGAAGACTGGTTTTCATGCGACATGTCTGACATTATGTGATTTTGTTTTCTTTCTTGGAAGTCATCTTCGTTCTCTGATCTTCTAGAAGTTAAGGTTAAAGCAGGATCCTCAACAGGGACTTTATTTTAGGAGGTTGTTTTGAGGATGTCTGCTCCAAAATCACCCAGTCTACATCGAGTCCAAGTGAATTGGGCTTTATTTGGCTTTCTAGATTGCTATTTAACTCTTTAATGTTCAGTCATTTAGGTTGTTTTCCTTGCGTCCACTCTCTGTCAAAAGGAGATTTTGCCCTTTTGTTGGGTGTAAATATTGTTGGAGCCGTCCAGCCTGTGCGGGCTACATCCTCGAAAGTGCTGTTATTGTTACAAATTCCTCAACATCTCTCAGTGCATCTGACTTTGATGTGGACGAGGCTGAGGGGGCGAAAGCATTGGCGGGCTCAGGTCTCAGCTGAGTAAGTGAAAGTGAGTTATTCAGGTGAGATAGCACGTAAGCAGATCCCAGCTCAGCCCCCGCTATCTCTCCCTGGTTGTAATTTATATTGATAGCAGGAAGTCTGGGACTGCTTTGACCTGCTGCCATCAGTAAATCACCAGGGTTAGATCATGCATCTTCTTAGGAGGACGCCACAGAAACGTGGGTTTGTGCTGGCTTGGCGGATGTGGTTTGAGAGGGAGGCATTCGATCTGATGAAGATTGGGAGGAAAAACAGAAAAAAAAAAAAAAAAAACAATTTGCTGGTTGTGAAGGTTGTTGCTGGTGTCACAGTTGGATTGCCAAAATGTGAAATGATTGATGACATGCCTTTGCTGCCTCTACAGGATAAAGTGTGACTATCAGCTGTAGTCTTGTCTTGATTCCTAATAAAGGCTGTTCGGTGTAACATCTGCTGTGTGACATGACTGGAAAGTGAATAGCCTTTAGCACGGGCAGACAGCAGTGCTGATGTGGGATTATGTGAAACTCCCTGCTGCCTCTGAACTGCATGACTCCTTTGATTGGATGAAATTGGAGAGCTGTTTTTTAAGATTATCAGCACATACAGAGTTCAGGTTTATGTTCAGAGTTTGAATGAATCCATTTAAATTAACTAAATGATTCAGACCATTGTTTGGAGTGGAATAAAACGTGCTGGTCACCGGCCCAAGTAAGACAAAATGACTGTCATTTTATTGCTATCTTCTTTGCTGGGCTTACTTGGGAACATTGATGTCTCACTCGTGACGTTTTGTGTATCCCATTAAACAACATATACTGTAGGTCACCAACCCTATAAGAGGTGGATTTTGCTGGTCTAATGCTGTCTACCCAAGCCCGAGGCTCAGCAGGTGATAATGTTGATACCTCTATCTGAGAAGCAGACTGTGTTGGACACACTCCCCTGACCCTGAGATGAAACAGCTTTGTTTATCTGCTCAATGGAAGATGACTGAAAAAATAAAGATAACAAGAATGATGGCACAAAGAAGAAAGATGGTGCTGGATCGACATTGCTGTCAATGATAAAATTGAAATGATGAGAGGTTCTACTTTCCATCCATAAATGACACAAAATGGCTTGGAGGCATGGTATGTAGGATATTCTTAGAACGGCTAAAAATCAGACCTGAGCGTGCTCTGAAGCTGTCTCCGACTGACGGTGATGAGGAGGACATGTCTGAATCTTGGCTGGAACTATGTGAAGGCCATTGGGTGGTGAGTGTATCATCCTTGCTGATAGTTGGCAAGGTTCTACTTTGATCAAGGCTCACTGGATGTTTGACAGTTCCTGCCATCACAGTTATGATAGAGGAAAAAGCCGGCTGTCCCGATAAACCTTCGCCCTCTACATCTGCGTTGCTGTCCGAATGAACCACTTGGAAAGGCACCTCCCCCGTCGCTGACACCTCAGCCATTGGTTGGACATGAGGACTTGTGAATGCGGAGCTCCTCGGTGGGGAGCCAGAGGCATCATAGGTGGGTTTTTCTGAAAAAAAAACAAAAAGAGAAGATTACTTGTGTATAGCCCTATTTAGACGCCTTTTCTCTGTTGAAAGTGTCAATTATGAGTCAACTTATCTACCACTAACACTATGTACATCTATCTGGCATAAAAATCTATCTATCATCAATACCAACTTCGTTGTGCAGGGACATGAGGTGGAAACACGCCACCAGGGAGGTTGGCCTCAACCAGCTTTGACAGCCAATAAAGGAAAAATAATTAATACATAGTGTATACTGACTAAATTATATTACGATATTCCTCAATAAAGATGTAACAGATAACAACCAGAGATCAAAACAAGTCAATTGTACATTGATTAACTCTGATCCTTGTCTGAAAATAGAAATGTTTTAAGTATTTAAATATGTCACTAAAAACATGATCTCTGAGGAATTTCATTTTGAGTTTAGTAAAAATAAAAAAAAAATAGGTAAGAAACATTACTTTGGTAAGTTAATATTTTAGAAGTCCCTTTAGCTCTTCTTTTCCCAATGTTTTGAACAGGAACAAAGTAACATCAGTGAGTTTGTTTCTATCATATACCTCAATAAAATTTTAAAAAAAAAATCAGAAGTCAGTGCATAAAAAAGGGCCTGATTAGCGCATCATATTGCCTTAACGTTGGCAATTAATGCCAGCTTAAAGTTTGCTTACACACTGTATATACACAACATTTTACCTCAAAGGATTTTCAAATTAACAAGCAAGTGTCACAGTGTCACTGTGGCCAAAGCAAAAGCAGCTCATCTACTCCCCTTCACACACACACACACACACACACACAGACACACCGAGACAAGCACTGAACCGTGTAAGGCACAAATGATGTGTTACTGGAGGCTGGCAGGTATTTTTGCTTAACCACTGCTATGATGAGGGAGGATTTGTGGTTTGACCAAGCACTCAAGTAAACATAAAAAAAATCTAATAGATTTCATTTTATTCAGTTTTCCTTCTATTAAGTATGACACTCACTTTGTTCATTTCTTATTTTTGTCTTCTTGGGGAATGTTTCAAAGCTGCAGTCAAGGCTTTTTTACATTATTATAAAGATACTTCTACAAAATAAAATGTTACTTTAAGTTGTTTTCTCTGGTGCACTGAACAATTGAAATATTTCTTTTTCCTTGTGCAAATGTTAAGACCTTCATAAACACTGCTCTGAGCCCAGGTTTGGGGTGGAAATGCCTTTTTCTGACATTCCCTGACAGCATACCAAGGGCAGACAGTGGCGCATTCCCTAAAAAAAGAAAACAGAGGCAATGCTTAAAGCAGAACAAATGGAATTATTCAAGAGATTGCAGCCATAAGCTGACCTGAAATCTGACTTCCTGAAAAACACAAACAGGACTCCGGGCACAAAGCTGTTTGCGTTTGCAAAAATCACAGCTCAGAAATAGGTAGCATGATGGATGTGGAGAGCAGAAACTAACAACAAGATGCTGGTGGTGATTACCAGACTGAATTCAGCTGAAGTGGATTTGTCTTTCATCCTTTTCCGTCCTCTTAGCTGCCTTCATTTGTGGCATGTTATCGACTCGACCAAACAGGGTTTCTTTCTTCCATTTTTAAAACTTAGCAGTCGTGTCACATCTGCCGCCCCCTTAGCAAGTTTCCACCGCTGAACTGCAGCAGCTCACACACTCATGTATGACTGCCATTTCTGAGCCAACACGAGCAACGGTCTTTGAGGAAACCTGATAATGTCTGCAAGACGATCCAGGTTTATTTCATTTGTTTCATAAATCTCTAATTAGTCTAAATGTGAACAGCTAAATTGCTTTTCACATTTTGAAATGTTGAATATGTTCTCACAAACTGTTGATCTGAAGAGGAATTACAATTACGCACTCACAAAATGACCACTAACAAAACAAAGGACATGAGTGCTGCTTCAAGGCCACAAAGAGGTCAGTGAGATCTTCTACAGCCAATTAGTAAGCCCAGCGGCGTCACAAATGTGACTGCATGCAAGAGCTGCCAGCGCAAGTGGAGTTGTGAAGTTCACCTGCGGTTTGCCACCTGCTCTGATGGTATGGAGCATAAGGGAACATTCTCAGCAGCATACAAGAGGACAAGGTGTGCAGGTGAAAGGAGGGAGGAGGAAGTAAAGGATGAGCTGGGAATTAAAGAGAAATTAATGAGAGGTGACACATGATTGAACTCAGGCTCTCTGAGTATGAAAATCTAATTTCTTTCCAAGTTTGCAGGTAAAAAAAAAAGTAATATAAACAACTGTTTTTGTCTTTAAAATGTATCAAAACACAATAATACAGCAAGTATTTATGCTGATGTTTTTTTGTTTTTTTTACAGTGAACACAATAAATGAAAACAGTGGAATTTTAATTGTTGTACCAACACAGTTTAGCTAAAGTGAATTAACAAGGTTTTATAGATATAAATCTAAAAAGTGAAACGTGCATCCACTTTCATGCCCCTTTTACTTTTATACTCCTAAGGAAAAATGTGTGCAGTCAGTTTTCTTCTGAAGTCACCTAATAAAATAATGTCCACTTCTGAAAATTGAACCTCAGTATAAATGCAGCTTTTCCACAAAGGCCTCAAGTCTATCAGAAAAGACTTTTGAACAAACAGGTGAAGACCAAGGAAGACATGAGGATATAAAACAATGTTTGTAGCTACAAACCTATGGCTAAGCACACAAAACAGTAGGTCGGGGTAAGAGAACATTAATCATAGAGGCAGTCAAGAGGGCTACTGTAAGGAGCTGCAGAGATTCACAACTGCAATGAGAGAATTTGTTGACAGAACATGTATTAGTTGCAAACCCCATAAATCTGTTTATATGGAAGTGCAAAAAGCTAAAAGTCCACAACCCATGTTGGCAGGCCTGACAGTCAAGGTGCTCTGGTCAGATGTTTCTAAAACTGAGCCTTTTTGTCCACATGCAAAAGATTGTGTTAAAGAAAATAAAGATAGCACATAACCCTGGACAATCCAATGGCGTCATGATGTGCCTTATTTCTCCAGGAATGAGGCACATCAGAATTGAATGGAAAACTGATGTAGGCAATACAGGGCAATCCTGCAGGGGAACGGTTTGAAGCGGCAGAAGTCACAAAATGTACAAAAAAATGGAATTAATAACTTTGATAGGAACCATAAAGCCATTTAGAACAGAAGTGCATTTAAGCTGAGCTTTGCTTCAAGTTAAATACCAGAGTGCATTGACAAAACATGGACAACAAGAGTAAGAATATAATTCAAAGATTCAATGTAACATTTCTCTGTTATTTCTCATTTAAATAAATGTTGTAGAGATTAAATTTAGACATAAAACATTTTATTTGCTCACAGTGGTGCTTGTCATCTGTTTACCTTTGCAATAAAATCAAACACTTGACTATTAATGTAAATGTTGCTCATTAAACAGATAAGTAACTTGAGATAAACAATCAATTCAATGTAAACTTCAAAAGTACTAACCTTTGTCAGCTTTCATTTTAGCAGAGACATATAAACTGTCTTAAGTTTTGATTTAAAAGTGCCTGTAAATATCTTCGGTCAATTGCTCATATTTACATCAGTGGAACCCTTTATTAAGGGACACACTTTATTAAGTGTGTCAAAAATTGTTCTCACAGATAAGCATCTGTTATTGGAACAAAGAGTTGTTATACGCAGGAAATATTGGTCACCGTTAAATACAGATGTACATTCTACTCTTAACACAACACCCAATACCGCAGGCTCCTGAAAGAAATTAATATATGATCAGTAGGTCATTTATTCATTACAAAACACTCGGTTTTAGTGTACATTTTTTTAAATAAAAAGAAGGCTCTATGACCCTGCCCCTGGTCCTCAAGGCACACTGTCCAACACGTTTTAAAGGTTTCCCTGCTTTAATGTGCCTCATTCAACTGATCGCAGGGCATGAAGGGCAGTGTGCTTTGAGGACCAGGGTTGGGAAACACTGAACTAGCAGATCCAAACCACAGCCCTCATTTTCACACTGATTTTCCCCCCTCTGCAGCCAGCATTATCTTTTTGCTACCAGGCCGCAAACGTGACAGTAGTTAGGCCTGCACTGCTCCGCTCTTGTTATGCACACACTTTCTTTTTGCTTTGAGCTGTTTTTGTTCTCTCATGTGCAGAAAACAGTAAACACGACAGTATAATTCAAATAGTAGCCTACCGGTCCGCTGCGAGCAGAGAAACACGCTGAAGAGGCCGGGTCGAGCTGCTTTTTTGATTTTTATGGAAAGTGCCTGAAAAGCGTATTTTACACATTGGCTCGTATAGAAAAGCAGCTCCACACACAACTGCTTTGAGCTGTTGTTCTTTGGAAATTATAAACTAATGCAGCTGAACATATGCATTTTCATCTGGTTTCAAGCTTGGAGAAGAAAAGTTGTGGCTGAGATGAACCACCGGGCCAACAGGATGGTTGTAAAGTATGTTACACAGGCTGAACTTTTTCATTTTTCTGCATACGTTTTATGATCCATGAACCTGAGTGCAGTTTTTTGTAATTTTATCTGATAGCCCAGGTAAAATTGAGCTATCAAAGTAGAGCATGAAACAAAGAAAAGAAAAGTGTTGTGTGCATTTCCATGAGTCCTCTGTCAGACAACTCTGCAAACAGGGTTTCACATCATTTGGAGTATTTTAATACCAGCTTTACACATCTAGAAGCAGAAATATTCCATCATTATCCCTCCATTGGGCAACAGGCATGGAGGGATAGGTCACTAGGCAACAAAAGACAAACAAACATGCACGCACTCACACCTAGAACAATTTATGTTATGGACTGTGAGAAAAATCTGGAGTACACAGACAGAACCCATGCATGTGCAGGGAGAACATCCAAACTCCATGCACAAAGAACCCAGAATTCAAACTGAAATTCACTTTTGCTAATGCTTAGGATATTTCTGATAACAAAAAACTCTGCATTGGTCAAATCAATCAATCAATCAATCAATCAATCAATCAAGTTTAATTGTGAAGCACTTTTCAGCAACAAGGCAGTTCAAAGTGTTGCATAAAACACAAAAAGAAAAAGTCATAAACACATCATCAAACCACTGGTTTGATGATGTGATGTAATAAAATTATTACATTTTATTGAGTGCCATCATCAAAATCATCAATGCACATCAGAAATGTTTGGTGAATGTTCCAATCATTATCTGTTGAAAGGAATGCTACAGAGGTGGGCTTTTAGCCTTGATTTAAAGGAACAAAGAAAGCAAAAAAAAAATTGGCTCCCTTTCAGTTAAATCCTATGACAAAAGGATTATTAGTAATGTGCACAGGAAATGTAAATGCTCTGTCTAAATTAACCCATTTTGCATGCATTGTTTTGTTAATGATGGGGTAAGTGGAAAAAACTCTGTGACAGCAAACAGAACAGTGACTCAGAAGAAGAGCTGCTCTCACCATCTTCCTTTCCCTCCAGATGAACATGCAGCCACTTTTTCAGCCTGACAAGTCAACAGAGTGACTCCTGTGCTGAAGCAGCTCAGGACACTCTAGTTATTAAGGCTTATGTTGTTGCAGCCATGTCCATTCCTATTACAGTTTATGGAGCATCTTCTCTGCTGCCCATGTTCCACTGTTACAATTCGGATTATATATATATATATATATATATATATTGCGCTCTGGTCAGGTTATATTGTAGACATCTCTTCTTAAATGTTCCAAATACAAGGAGCTCACTACCTGTTTCAGTCATATAGAAGCAAAAAAAAAAAAATACATCTAAGCAGGTATAGTCATGTCAAGTAGGATGAGCCCAGTCATAAAATTATGGATGGTACACTGTGCTCTCTAAACTAAATGTTACAATCATTTCCTCCTGTATTTGCACCTCTGTGTGGTGCATTAGACCAATCATCCCATTGAGAGTCTCTTCTTGTGTGTCACTGCCGGTACTGGCTGAGTACAGGATACTAATAGTCCTCTGATTCTTGGCTTTTAGCAATGCCTTTTTTTGGAACCGACGACGACCACATTCTCTCCGGGCTCAGATAAGTGATCACATATCAGATTTCTCAGACTGTTCGGCGAATACAGAGGAACAAAGGTCAAAATGAAGAGATTATCACATGTTTAAAACCTATAAATGGCATCAACCTGCTTTTGCGTCTTTGATAATGTTGGGATTAAGACTGGTTTAAGAACTAGCATCTTCAGAGCTGCTTATTTGTCTCCAGACTAAACAGGCGAATGGAGTGTAGTCAAAGAAATAAACAGGTAAGCTTTGATGTGTCCGCCTCGAGCAATGTAGTATCACCTACAGATCAAAGGGCAAGATGCCTGTGACTAATGAACCTGGATTTAATTTGGGATTAGTTCAGCAAAAACAGCAATGTAGAATTCAACCAAAGTTTATTTCATTTTTTGAAGATAGAAATATATACTCACTCTCATCAAAGTCAAATCCAACTTTAGATAAAAGTTTGATAAAGTTCTCCTGTATTTGTTTGTTTTATGAAGAAAATAAAACAAATAAAGGCGTGGTTCCGTAAATCTTGGTGTTCTCTTCCATTTCAGGGTTTCAGTGATCCAAAGAGTGTCAGTAAAAAGTAAAACATTTTAGACTCAAACGAAAGAAATGATGATTGTTTCAAGTATATGTCTGATACAGTGACTCTCAAAAGCTCACACGCTAGTGATGAAATGCCAGATTTTGTATCCCAAATATATATAAAATGAATCATGAAAATGAAAAACAAAGAGCAGCAATGATCTGTATGCTTAAATGAGCACAACCTTAAATCTTCTTGAGTTCACTCTTATCAGTTATTGTATAGCAAGAATTTTTCATCGCTTCGCTAAAGTTACAGCTGAGCATCCATCCATTTTCTAACACCCTTGTCCCGAGTGGGGTTGGGAGCTGCTGGTGCCTACGAGAGGCGGGGGTCACCCTGGACAGGTCGCCAGTCTGTCAGCAACACAGAGACAGACATGACAAACAACCATGCACACACACCAAGGAATATTTTAGAGAGAGCAATTAGTCATGTTTTTGGACTGTGAGAGGAAGCCGGAGTACCCGGAGAGAATCCACGCATACACAGGGAGAGCATGCAAACTCCATGCAGAAAGACCCCGGGTCGGGAATCGAACCCAGAACTTTCTTGCTGCAAAGCAACAGTGCTACCAACTGCGCCATTGAGAGAGCGCAGAAAGGCTAAAATTATCAAAAGGATCTTACTATAAATTATTCAGCAGAAGGGGAAACAAAAAACGTGCAGAACTTTACACCATAGCACAGTGACGAAGATATCAGATAACAGTGACTAGGCCTGAATAATACCAGTAAAACATGCTTGTGTTGGTGAATTATAATATAAAAGCAAATAATTAAGTGTTAATGTCTTTCTGCTTTGGGTTCAATGAAAGGGACCCTAGATAATGAGTAGTCTTTCCAGCTGATGAAAGAACTAAATTAATCATTTATTTATCAGTAACAAGACTCAATTAAAAAAACATAGCTTTGCAAAAGTTCCTGCTGTTTATGCAAGGACAGAATTTCATATAGGATTCTTAATGACTTGACTAAGTTTCCACCTGTTTACCTGTTAAAACATTTCCTACTTAATTACCCTATGCAAAATCAATATACAGTAAGGTTGAAGTTACTCATCAATAAAATGAAAAGCTGTCAGGCTTTGGTGAGTAAAACAAGACGTGTTCCATTAGCAAACACTCTGATCTGTACAGATGCACTGTGTATAAACATGTAGGAGCATGTCTGAGCAGAATATTCTTTTGATGACTGAAGTGATCCAAAGAACCTCGTTGAGTCAGACGTAATGACTGAAAGTCAGAGGCCTCAGAGAGCTTCTTCAGGCTATTGCAGACCAGTAAAGATAAGATTTTTTTTTTTTTTTTTTACTTCCTCCACCATGTCCAGAGGGAAAGCTGGCCTCTCAATCGAGAGATAAAAGAAAAGGTAGCAACTCACCATGGAAATTTCACAGGAATGAAATCTGTATTAGATTTCATTTCTTTCAGCTTCTTCTTTTTTTTTTTTTTTTTTTAATCTAAATGTTGTAATTCTCATGATTTTGCAAGACATAAGATGCATATTTGTTCACAAAACTGGGCTCCCAGAGATGTTTTCAATAGATGGGCAGGGAATTTTATAATCATTGTACCGGTACCTATTTCCGGATATCCTCTGATAAATGAACAGAGAGGAGGCTGTGTCAAACCAGGGCTAACGGTTGTCTAATGGAGACATACATATCAAAGCGAACAGGCGACAAGTGTAGAAGCGTCACTGCACGCTCGGGGCGGTGATGGGCTGGGAAATTACAGCAGCCATTTCACATGCCAGGCTGTTGAGAAAAGGCAACAGATAGTGACAGCAAATGATGAATAAGGCAAACACAAATGCCCCATACTGTAAATGACATTTACTTTTTTTTTTTGTTATCAAAAATGGTACTTTGGCAGAAGGAAAAACCTGAAAGATATAAATGTTGACATAACTGGAAAGGTATAAAACAGATGACAGCAATGAACATGTGACAACTGTGCTGCTCTGTACAGTCTGATGGTATCAACTTGGCCTACATAGCAAGCTCAGTTGTGACTGGTTTGGTCTGGGAAAGGACACGTGAAAGTGTGTTTGAACAGGAGGCCCAGATTCAGCTTGCCAGCGTAAAAGTAGCATAAACTATTAGATTTAACTGCTTCCCAAACCTACTAGACAGATAAAATAAAACCAAATGTTTAAAAAAAAATGGATCATACAGAAAACGTAAGCTTATATAATATTTAAATCAGTAACTGTTACATTGACATTTTAATCTACATTTGCGTAGGTTTTTGTCATAACTAGGTTAGCATTTGAAAATTATTTGAGAATAACTTAAAGGAACAACAAAATGGTAGGAAATACATAATGCCCAATGAATAATGTTCCCAAAATTAAAACGTATAAACTGCACAAAATACTTTCATTTTGACATCGTGAGCCCAGTTTATGAACTTTTTCCTGGGTGGAATGTGTTCTTGTTTCGCACTAAATAAATTAATCATTTGAAAATTATTTTATACATTAAATTGGGCATTAAATTGGGCTACATTAAATGTTTGTTCGATAATGATCGAAAATTTTTAAGTGTAACCACATAGCAAAAGACACACAACTGGATTAAAAGTAAAAAATATCATTTAAAAACTATAGCTCCAACTAAGGAGAAATTAAAAATAAAATTTAAAAACTATAGCTCCAACTAAAATTGTCAATTTCTAGGTGTTTTACTGGGAATATAAAAGATGTGTGATATCCAAATTAGACCATTTTTGAAGTGGGATTGATATATATTTTTTTAATATGCATACCTCTAAACTACTTGCTCAGTAAAACTCATAAAAACTTCAGATATACACAAAACATAATGAAGCCTTCTGTACTAAACAAATAATAAAAACACAGAATGCCCTCAGGTGTCTGTGGTGAGATGTCACACATGAGAGCGCTGTCGTATCAGGTGGAGCTCAGCATGGTCAGACGCTACTTCTCCGTTCTGCTGTCATCGGTGAGACGTTCCCATAGCCCTGTGTCTGACCGTTTAATTGGACCCTCAGAGAGACTTCAAAGGAAATCAAAGCTCTTCTCTTGGTGTGGCAGAATGCTGACTGTACTTGTTGCCTTTTATTTGCCCTGTGCTGATCTCCTGTCTCTGTCCCTGTCGGACCAGTTGTGCTTCAGTGATATAACTGCAAGTCCCCAAAACACATTTTGAAGAATATTGTTTTGTCTTAGTTAACTTTTGGGGAATATCACCTTTTTATTGTCACCCTAGTGATTGTGATTATAAATGAAATCCAAAATGGGCACAATTAAAGCAAACCTAACCTTACATTACTAAAGCAACCAAATCATTCATTCTAGACTTTCAGATATTGCACCTAGCTCATGTAATTGATAAACCACGACCGTTACGCAGTATTTTATGATTAAAGAGGCTTTCTGCTGTCAGAGCAGATCATTCTTTCCACTCTGATTTGCAACAGAGACCCATGCTGATAATTTAAAGGCTAGTTAAGAGAAAAAATAAAGTAACTGTGTCTAAATTCTGTATAAAGAGAGTACCGCTATATTTATTTCTATTAGGATGGTGCAAGCACTCATTTTTAATGTGTCAATCAGCATCTCGCAAGTAAAAGCACAACAAAAGGAGAAGCTGACAACCAAAAAAGAGAAATAATGTATCTAAAATTTTAATTCAGTGACGCGCACAACCTCGCAACTGACTCACTATGGTTCCTATGTTGAAAACTCTGAAAGCTGTTCAAATCACAATCATATTTATTCCCTGACAGTGTACCACAGTGTAGTTTGAGGCCTATCAAAGAGGGAGGACAACCATGACAAATAATAAGGTGGAATAAGTCTGTTAAGCTTCCAGGATTCCCCCCTGAACTCGACATTAGAGTCAAGTACAAGAATGTCAAAATCGTTTTAATACTGTCACACAGCTTTGTAATCTGGGGGTCAGTATAGCAAAAGGCCACAAAGTAGCTTATTCTGGCTGGGATTCACAGGGATTTAGGAATCAAAGTTTCCAAAACTCATTGATGGATTACAAATATGGCACCATACATCACATTCAGTATTCAGACACTTGAACATTTAACATTTTATTACATTACAATACAAATTCTATGTATTTTATCTTCAGTTTTACTTTATAGACAAAGCAGTGCACAACCACAGCGTATAATTATGAATTGAATGGAAATGTAAAGGGCTCGGAGGTTTGAACATATATTTGTAGTTTGCTATAAGTCCTGTAAGTGCCACACTAAACACGTGGAAGGAGATGTTCTAGTCTGATTAAAAACACACACACAACTTTTTGGCCTTCATGCAAAATGCTGCTTGTAAAACACTTGCTGATTTTCCTCAGCGAGAACATAAAAGCCAGTCAGAGTTCATAGAAAACTGAATGAAGATGAGCACGATCCTAGAAGAAACAGCTGCACACAGTAGATATTCGGTCCAAGGCAGATAGTTGTTATAGAGGTCATTTTGATTATTTTTTTATGTTGTGTGTACATAAAGGTTCTTCTAAAAATACTATAAGAAGCATTAAAACCATTCTATAGACAGATGGAAACAACATTGTGTTTGCTATGCTGAGAGTTAGTTATTTAGATCCCAAAGACTCAGGTGTGAAATGTTTCACTTTTTAAATACTATTGTTTTAAGAATTATGTCCGTGTTTTACATGCTTTGCTGTCAAGCCCTAAACAATAACACATCTTGACCTTGCTCTTGTACTCCAGAGAAGTTGAACTTTTATGACTTTGTGGTGAAAGTGAGCCTGAACCTTTATATCACAATAGAAAGACTACACAATTGTTTTCACCCACGATGATAACCCGAGCAAAATGTTACAACTAACTCTGTGGTAATTAAAAAAAATAGAAGCTGCATTCATGCTAAGCCATGGACCGGGACTGTCTTCCAGGTCAAGCAACATGTTTGTAGCACAACACAGACACTGCTTGTGATTGGCCTGGACCAACCCCTCAAACAGGCAAACCAGTAAAGAGATCACCACTCCTTCCACCAGACAGAGTGATGGATGAGCTCTCAGGGAAACACATCCTAAATTCAGCCAATCACTGCAGGATAACAATTGTTAACACTGCAGCGGCCTCTGAGGCTGATAACTCACACATACCAAAAATCAATTGCAGTCCTGAATTTTGAAAATATTCACTCTACCACAGAGTTGGAGACGACTATGCTTTGAATAGATAATAATTATTGCAGGGTCTCCAGTACTTAAAATACTACATTATAAACTAATGCTTTTCCTGCTATGACATGTCAACACTTCCACTGTGAAAAAGGTTTAATTTATGTCACTGTGGTTGTGAAAACCATTTGCCTGCAGGGCCGCTGTTAGTTAGTTCATGCTGCTGCTGCAATACAATGCAGCTTTAATTATAATTTTAAAACTGACATGCAATTAAATGATTTAGAAGTAATTATGTAATAACGCTTCAGCCTCCTAAAAACAAACATTCAATTAGAAGCTCATTAATCATAACAAAAGCTAGGAAAACAGAGGGTTTTTAAAAGGCATTTTGCAGAATGTATAACCATAAATTCAACTATTTTAGTCTGTCACAATAGTTGCAAAACATGCTTCATGTAACTTGAACTACAGCAGCATATTTTCAGTGTTTGTTTTGACATAACAAAGGTTGCACACGGATCATTTTGATAAAGCTGAGATGGAGTGAGCTCATACACGCAAATATTTTTCTGACATCAAAGCAGAAAATAGTTGCTTTGATTTCAGACTCATATTTCGCTATTTAACAGTGAAATATGATGGTATGACGTTAAACTTTCTGGATTGTGAATGTGTAGTTACACATAAAAACACATTTAAACAAAAGGGAAGGCTTCTTTGTGGGGAAATGAGAACATGTTCCTGGTCATCATTTTTTTTATTGTACTGAGCTCTGCTAGTTTTGGGTCAATAAAATGTTGATTAATGTTAGTGCTGTGAATATAATGGTAATGATTAGGCATAAATGCAGTTACTAAGCTAAATGGAAGTCAATACAAAGTCATCCGACTGATAGAATTACAAGGATGTGTGTGTGCGGCGGGGGAGTTGTAGAAGAAATGGATGTGAGTGTGGGTGTGCGTAAATATGTGTGCAAATATTTCATCTGGAATTTTAAGGAAGTTAATATCATAGCACATCATAGCACTCAACACCCAAACACAGCTGAGGGCAGGTAGGAAATCCCCCAGAAAGACCAATGAGGTGAGGTGCACCATATCATCCAATTATTTGCATAATTCTAGAAAACAATTAATAAGCTATAACTTTGTTTCTGAAAATAAATGACACCAGCGTCTTGAAAAGATAATCAAAGTACAAGGCATATCATTTAATAAAAATATGTTTTTGTTTACATATTAAGAGAAAATGACATGGCATGTGGCTAATCCTTTGTACCTTCCTCAAAAAGCAATGGAAAGGCTATTAGCATGTCTTAACAGGGTTTTTGTTGAATCAACCTCAAAATTTAATGTTGGAAGGCCTCCTTGTCATCACCCTTATCTTTACCTCCAATGATTTTCAAACAGATTCAAGATTCAAGATGGGACTCTGGTTAGAACGCCTCAAAATGCTTATGTTACTTTCATCAGAGGAAACATGTTAGTAGAACTGAAACAAGTCTAAATCTGCCAAAGATATTAATAGTTTTGGGACAATTATATATATTATTCAAAATACTTCAGGGACTTTCCATCATTGGGTGTTTTGGATGTCTGTGCATTATGAGGTATGACTGGTTTTGTGCAGTGAACTTTTAAAACATGGGCTATGAGGGAGTAAAAACCGTTGCCATCGTGCTGTTGTTGTAGTGGCGGTGTGCATCATAACACTTTCTATGCCAGCCTGCTTGATGTGTTTTGATGTTTTGAAGAGACCTGAAAGGATGTTCAGAAAGTCTAGCCCTGTTCTACTTATCCAAAAAAAAAAAGTTTTGAATTTTTCTACAGAGCAACTTTTCCAGCTACACGGTGCCTCTGTGTAAAAACACATTGGCTCGGTCTCTTTATGGACGTGGAGTACATTTGAAGCAGATTTTTAAAATAATATTTCACTACAAAAGGGTGTCAGCCTGGTTTCCCTTACCCTATATTAGAGTTAATATTGCATGCTGCAGAGCAAGTTATATCACACATAGTTCCAACAGAGTGAAAAATAGTAAATTTACTATTTCCTAGACTTTTTAAACTTTTTCAAAAGAGCAGGTAAAGTTTTCTGAAACCTAGAAAAAAATATTTTTCTTCATAATATGCCATTTACATCTAGTTTTATGGACAGTTTCAACATGTAAAGTCTTTACTGAAAATATAGATTTGCATTTATCATCAAAAATGTTAAAATGTAGAAAGTTATCTCTAAACATAGACTTAATAAATATTAATTTAAAAATTAAAGCCAGAGGAAAATGTAAGTTCATTGGCTGTGCAATGTACAGTATGTCAAAATTTGCTTAATAATTGCAGGGTTATACAAGAATATGGTTTCTCTTAATAATTTTCTTTGTTTTTTTAGGAAAAGAAAAGGCTCTTCCAATCCAGACAATGAGACACTAAAGATGTGTGATGAAATAATCTACTGTATCTGCTGTAATTTTTTGGCAGGCAATGAATCGCCCTGCAAAATCCTACCTATTCCCAGTTTGATTGTTGATCAAATTTACACACAGATTGCAGAACAGCTAAGAGGATAGACGTCTCCATGGAAGCCATCTATTGACGATGAAAAGCTCAGCGAGGATTTCTTTTGAACACGGTCCTTTCAGAATTAGAAATGGAACAGCTATGCTGTAGAACAAGTATGTGTATCTACTGCATTATATAAATGTTGGTATAAGTGCGTACAGCAGATTGCATGGCCTGGTACATTTTGATTTGTTCTGTCACAATTTGGTGTCTTATGAACAAGGAACAAACAGAATTCCAACGTTAGTTTGACTCTACTTCTGAACTTACACCTATAATTATTAAGCTCTAATTAATTGTCTTCCTTCACAAAACAAAAACATTTTAAACTCTGAACTTCTTTTGATTTCTTTTATGGTCTTAACAGTCCCACCTGTTATGCATGTACCGTTCACACCCTATTGGATGCTGACCATGTCTTGGAATGGCATCCATGGACTTTGATAAGCCTTGAAAATAGAATTACTGTGAATAAACTAGTTTCATGATTTTATCCTGAGGAGAGCTGCTTCACCTTCAATGATCGTCTAAAATGGTGCAGCGCTGCAGGCAACAAAGACACATGGAGAACGAGGTAGACAGCAACACTCTGAACAGAATCCTGTTCCTGCTATACAGTAAAACTGATTCTGTCTCATCTGTGAAATTGCTATAGATCCACAACTCTCCTGCGGAAAATGTTAGATCATCTACAGTGCTGTAGCCCACTTGACCTTAAAAATAACTGATGTAATACAGGTAATATTGCCTGTGTTACAGGTAATACAGCAGTCATAGACAGGCAAACATATTCTAAAGATGACTAATTCTAATTACTTATAGATCAGCAATTATGTTATGATTATCACAGGCAAAATTAGTTAATCTGTTTTATCTTGTTACATGCAAAGCATAAACGGTGACATTTTTAAGACGCCTATTGTGCATTCGGACTTTCTTAAAGAAGTAGAACATTCTTCAGAAAATAAGCTAACCGAAAGCTAAATGGCGATTGTTTCTGACATTTTTAAAATGGTTCCTGGGCAGCCAGGATGAGGGCCTCTGTGCTGTCCTTGAGTCCAGCTTTTTCCAGCTATTGGTTGGACTTTCTCGTATCAGCCACTTCAATTATTTGCCGGTGGTACATCCCATGTAGGGGTTTGTCCTCCCATGATGGTACCTCCAGCACCTCAACTTCTGTTCGCCATTGTCTGAGACATTCACTGAGCACATTGTATGAAGAGGCTTTGTCCCTGATGTATTTATGGATCTTGGATGTTTCGTCCTGGACAGTGGTTCTCACACTTACTAATCCTCTTCCTCCTTCCTTGCGGCTCGTGTACAGTATATATATATATATATATATATATAGCTCAATGGATAAGTCATCAGTCTTTCACTCGGAAGACCCGGGTTCAAGTCCTTAGGCAAGACCCTTTGAGCTACTGCCTACCTCAGACCATGAGAGACATTGAGCAAGGAAACATGCCGGCTCAGACGTCGCCCGGCCAAACAAGGTCTGCGTCAGGTGTTGGAGCACCTTGACGATAAATGGACGGAAATGGGCGAGATTAGGGCCTTTGTTCAATGTTTGAACATATATATATATATATATATATATATATATATATATATACGGCATTTGGGATAAAGTTGTAACATCATAAAAATTCAGAAAAAGTGAAGCGGTGTAAACACTTTCCATATGCACTGCACATTTCGATTTGAGTATGAATCCTTTTGAACTGAACAATTCTCCTATAGAGCCAAGACAAAACTGAAATGATCCATGATGGTATGTTCTAAAGAATCCAAGGCATTTCAAAATCAAATCTCTTCAGCTGTGTCATTTTGCATTGCAGATCATCTGCTGATAAAAAAGGAACCCTCCTCTGCACTGGTGATGAAACTGATGGTGGTAGAGCAGAAGCCTCCCATGCATATGATTAATTCTACTGATTGTGACAAGGTCATTGAAACAAACTAGTGTGAAACCATGGTCTGTAGATTGTATAGCACTTAGCTGTATCCTGACCTATACAGATAAACTTAAGCTGCACCAAACCCTAGGGCATTGTGCTATTATGGGCACACACGTCAGAATCATATTGGGAGGGCATTGCTGACATATACAGCAGGTGCACTATTTGACAAATACTAAGAATGTAGCAGCTGCTTTCACATTGAACAAAGTTTTCCAAATTAGATGCTATTCAGCCTCAATCTAATGGGATATGTTGGCGACTGAAAGCATAGATTGTGAGCGTCTGCCTTTAGCACAAGTAAATGGAAAGGTCTGCCGAAGGTAAAATCTCCAGCTACACACTGTTTGATTATGTGAGTAATGATTTGATGAAATAGGTTCTGGAGAACAGCCTGTCTCATTTTAAAACTTAAAGACTGGCACCACCGCTCTAACAAGAGATAAAGATCCATCAACTGCAACACAGATTAAAAAATGCACTCAAGCATAGTTAAAGTAAATGTGTTGAGTATAATGTGTTTAAAGTTTTAAATAAGAATTGCATGGGGTTTTTAAGTGTGTGTCTTCAAAAGCCAGCATTTTGTCCAAAGAGTATTATTTAAAGTCCTTATAGAGTTTATCTGAGTGAGACTTAAATATTGTTTAAATAATCACTCAGTGCTCTGTGAGTTTAAATTACTCTTGATGCTTTACTGTTTCTGACATCTCTGCAGCCGAAAGACTGCCTCCAACTTGTTTTGCAAAAACCTAAAATCAGAGGGAGTTCTCTGAATCAGAGAATTGGGTGAGCTTCAGTATCAAAGGCTTTTCTATAAGCTGAAAATGAGAAACACTCATTTATTCAGAGCCAGAACAGGCAGCCTTTTTTCTGCTTAAACCAGACATTGGCCCATGCTAGGTGATGAGTGGTTTGTTTACATTTTCTTCAAAGATGAATGCAGTAAGCTAATGTGCTTTCAATGCCATCACATAAACAGGATTTGTGAACTCTGAAGGTAAGAAAATGCTCCTTCTACCATGATGTAATTGTGTTAATGGTTGGTTGATTACTTATTTGTTCAAACCCACAACAATCAGTAATTAGAGTACGCAAAAGATCAAACAAAAGAATAAGTATTTAAATTTGCATAACAATTAAAAACATACACTGATGGATCAAGCTGATGAAAATTCCCACAACCAAAAAAGGGGGTCACCACACAAAAATAAATGACACATTCAGATTTTTTACTATTTATTTTATGAACAAATTGTGTACTTTTGTGTTTCCCTTGTTTTGATGCGTTTCATTTCCTTAATTTTTATTGAGAAAATATTTTATGTCTCAAATTAATATTTAGTAAGTATCAATCAAATTAATCACATTTCATGTAAGAATTGCAATACAGGCGACACAAATATGGCAATTTATGCCATAATGTTTTTTCTTTAATTACACCAACAACAACGGTTACTATTAATACAAGTTACCACTTTGTTTTTAACTAAGTAAAGAAACAAACAGATAAAGATAAAAAAAAATCAAAATGCTAACACTAATTATACTGTTGTATCATTATTGTCTGCCACATTCTTTAGCCAGTATAATCCAATTAATATTCAGGTTGAAGCTATTTTTTTTATTATTATTTCAAGTTCAAACATGTTGTCATTCTTTTAAATAAAACCACAAATTCACTACAGAGTTCATTTAATTTTAAAGTGAATTCAAACCAGACATTGTGCAACACTGATGTATAGAAAATGTACTTGGAAGATTCATGAGGTTATTTGTGTGGGGCAAAAGTTTAAAACTAATCTAAAAAGTCCAACAGGGTCATTTTAAAGGGCCTTTGATTGTAGCAGCTGAAGTAAGTAAAAGGTCAAATAGAGGTTTTTGCATACAAAGTTTTACAACCAGGTTGTTTTCCCTTTATTCAAGCAAAAAAAAAAGTAAAAAAAATGTTTTATGTCCAGTGTTTTCTGTTAGCAATCTGTAGCCCACGAGACACTAAACAGTTACCTTCTGAACAAACTAAATACTCAAAAGAATTTTTTTTTTGGTTTAACGTTTACGTGTATACCTAATTAGTCTCAAATAACATTGTACTACAAAGTAGTTAGCCAAAAAAGCAGCTGACAGATTATCTAATTAAAAATGATAACTAGATTTATTAACAACTCTGAAAAAATGAACGTTAAACATTAATTTCTGTGGCTGACCACAACTGCTTGATTTGTAACTTACAGGCATTTGTGGGTCAAAACAACATGAAGAAGACAAGCAACTGTGTTGTGTTTAGACAGGACATATGTTGTCCTTCTTGTACTCATACAATTGTTTTGGAATTTATTTAAATTAGTTTTACCCATTGCGCCAGCAACTTACATAACGATCCAGTTCCTCCCTAAACATCCATGGTGCGCCCCCCCATTTGCTTGCTATTAAATCGGTAACATTTTGAATGAATGTCTGATGAATGTGCTTGTATGTCTTACTAATCTCACATTCCCTCCTCCAGTGGTTCAAAGGGATTTGGTTAAATGCCACGGTCCACAGAGGAGCCTGTGCTGAAATGCAAAGCAAAGCTTTTCAGTACACTTAGTGCTTCCATTTATAATGAGCACAGCTTCCTATTAAAAGCGCTCAATGACTATGCCTCTAGCCACTTGTCTCTTTTGTTTTTGGACACTAAAGATCTAAAACCTTATCTGATCAAGCGAATGAGAGTTTTATTTTTTTTTCTATCTGCAACATCTGATTTTATAGTGAAGGCTTAACGCTAAACAATCAAGAACTCTTCTTAGAGGTGAACCCTTTGATTTACATTTTTTAATATATGTATTAGATTAGTATTTACTCTCGGGTACAGAGATAAAATTTACTCAATGTTCTATGAACCACCAAAGAGTAAGAAGGGCGTTTTGAAAAATAATGGAAATTATATTTAAACATACGTTAGTAGGAAAGTTCTAAACAAGAACATAAAATAAATTATAGCTACATTAAATAATAGCCCTAAAGTTAATACGCTTATTGTGCATAAAGTTAAGTCATTTGTGCTCTTCATGAAGTATCACTGAGGGAACCTGATTGATGGTGTCGGTTCGTAGAGTAGAGGTTCATGGCCTGGATTGTCTGAAAGCATAAATCTAAGGAAAGATGCAAGAAATATTTCAGTAGCATTAAACACTTTAGAAAAGCACTGAGGAGTCCATTATTTGGAACCAGGAATCTCCCTAGAAACTGAGCAATCATGGAAAGTAGGCTGTCATCAGAGAGGTGTGCAAGAAAGCAACCTTCACTAAAGGTGCGTTCAAGTGCTCCCTTGTGGAGGTAGACTCATCAAGAAGGTTAATCTTAGCTCATGTTCTCCACCAATCAGCTCCTTACATTACAGCAGCCAGAAACACTTTAGAGACTAAAGTGAACTGAAGTCACTGAAGTAGTCACTAAGGGGGTCACTAGGAGAAACAAAATCCTCTGGCCTGAGGAACAAGCATATCTGAACAGCCTCCCAACTGGGATGAATGGTGGTGGTGGTATAATGCTGTGGGGATGTTTTTTTTTGTTGTTTGTTTTTTCTGTGAGCACAGCTGGATTCAGTGAGACTCTTTAAGACTTCTTACCACATAGTGCTCCAAAGCTCTGACTTAGGCAATGACTCATCTCATCAACACGACATTGTCTCTAAGCACACAGCCAAGATGACAAAGGTATTGCTTTGGTGAATGAATGTCCTCATGTGCCTCGGTCAGAGCCTAGACTAAAATCCAATTAAGTATTTCTAGAACAATTTTAAGTCCTAAAAATACCTAAGCTCAGGATTGCGAGAAACAAGACAAGCCAGTGTTGATGGAAGGGTTGAGACGAGCTGACTGATATCATGATTGTAGAATGAAATATAGATATTGTAACTGAATATTTTGTAGTCATAAATTCACCCACAAGTAGGAAGGCAATCAATCTAATTACACTTACTTTTTTTAATGATGTCCTTAAACAACCTACACAACTGGTGCTTGGGATCTTTTGCTGTGGTTCTGTGTACTGCTGTGTGATTAACAATGGCTCTGTGCAGAGCAGCCTGCAATATACCGGGTCCCAGTAAATCAGCCAGCCTGCTGCCCTTTCTCAAGCAGTAGCAGAGCCAAGCCCTTCATCTGCCATCAGCCTCCACCAAACAGCCGGAGAAACGCAGGGAAACCAAAGAACGCAGAGGCTCAAAGGTACAGAGGGAAACATGGAGATAACCTGTCGCACAATAGCAATATTCCCTGATGGCACCAAACTTAATGCAAGGAAGATGGTACATCATGCTAATTAGAAGCCTTTTCTATCTTTACATCAATATCAGATTGACCTGCTGCTTGCTTTGTATACAGCTGTGAGGTACATAAAATGTCTTTGACTTTTACAATCTGTCAGAAAGCAAAAGACCATAGGAGTGACTTACAGCCAGATCAGATAACAAATGGTCTTAGTCTTGTTGAATGATTGCAGATACTAATATATTTTTCATCACCTAACAATGCGCTTTGTTCTGTTTCCCTTTCTTGCATTCAAGTTCTTTCACAGTTCTAAATAGAAGCTGCACTTTTTTTTTTCTACCAAAACAAATGTATCCCACAATAAAATTACACATTTAGAAAACTGTTTCAGGCACACATCTTTTTTTGGAGAAGATCACGATCGCGTGTTTGTATGAACTTCTCAGCTTGACAAGTCTTCACTAAGACAAATGTTTGAGCTTCCAGTGGACGCCGAAACAGCTGAACCCAAACCTGTGGGGAAAAGGAAATCACACGCATAGAAAAGAATCGTCGCATGTAAACCAAATGGCATAATTAACTGCCATTAAGTCCACAGCTGCAATCAGGCAAGACTAGCAAAAACTATTGCTAAAACATCTTCAGGCAGGTCACCAGAGAAACACTGAAACAAGATTTTTATTTTTTTACTTCAACATAAATGTTCTTGGAAGCCCAGAAAAGAGTAGAAAAAAGCAACAGCAATTCTCTATACATACAAACACAAGAAAAAGGTCAAGAAGAGGCTTTACAAGGAGAAAACCCACAGAGGATGTAACGAGCCAACTAATGCATTCACGAGCAAGAAAAGGTAAAAAGTGCCATCTGATGAGAAAACAGTTTTCAGCCGACTCTTAGGCCTATTTCAATAAATCTCTGGGCAGGAAGTGATGACTTGCAGCAGCTTAGGGACTGCATTTTCAATCGAGAGCTCTATGAGGTCAGTCCCCTCCAAAGCTGTCAGCACTCATAAGTAACTGTAAGGTTCTACTCTGACATTAGAGGAGGGATAGCTTCCTCTGGTTCAGCTCCTCCAACTATTACTGAGTCTCATTTGAGTCCAGGACAACTGTGTAAGCTGGAAACTAGCTTTAAGTGAGTGTAATAGAAGAATTCTGTGCATTGCATCGTTCTCTAAACAATGGTAAGGTAAAATGTGATTGTACCAAAATTGCTTTGACCTTAGAAAATTCTGTTACAAGATTTTTCAATCGTTCTTTTGCTGCACAAAACAAGTGATGCGATGCAAATTTTATTGTGTTTTTGTTTGATAAACAATGCAAAGAAGGTCTCAGGGTTTTGAAAGTGCAAGTATAATACAAAAAATATTGGGTCACCCCCAAATGATAGAATTTGTCATTTCCAACCACTTCAGTGACCACATGGCTATAAAATCAGTTGCCTAAGTATGCAGACAGCTTCTACAAATATTTTTCAGTGAATGAATTTTTTTTTAGGGGCTCGGGCACTGGTGGGGAAATCCACCAGTGTAATAAGTCTCATTGTGACATTTCCTTCCAACTAAATATTCCACAGTTAATTGTTAGTGGATATATAAAACACAAAGTGGTGGGCCACATTTAATCATAGGTTATGGGATAATGAGGCGCGTGCTGTCCAGAAGTTTCTACCTTTCTGTACAGTCAGTATCATCCAAACTCCACATGCCCTTCAGGTTAACTTGGGAATAGAGCACGGAAAACTTAATGAAATTGTTTTTTATGGCCGAGCAGCCGCATCCAAGTCTTACGTCACTAAGTGCAATGCAAAGTGTCAGATGCAGTGGTGCAAAGCATGCTGCCACTGGACTCCCGAGCAGCAGCGGAGACTTGTTCTATGTAAAGATTAATCATGTCTGGCAATCCAGAGTCTGAGTTTGGCAGTTGCAAGAAGCTTGCAACTTGCCTGACTACAACAGAGTTAAGTCAAGTCAAGGTTATTTGTACAGCACATTTCAGCACAAGGCAGTACAAAGTGCTTTGAATGACAAAAACATTTGGACCAAGGAACAAACATTGCATTTTGTCAATGCCATCATCAAAATCATCAAGAATAATCATCATCGAATATAATAGATTAATACAACTATTAGTCGCAGGCAACTGTTAACAAGAGAGAGGTTTTGGCCTTTGTGGGAAGGACTCTATTTTTCAGGTGTTTTGCAGTTTTCTGGAAGTTTGATCCAGATTAGAGGAGCATAAAAACTGAATGCTGCTTCTTCGTGTTTGACTCTGACTCCTGATTTCAATCTAACATAACGCCTTTGGGATCAAGTGGAGTTAGGGCAGGTATTCTCATCCAACACCAGTGCCTGACCTCACAAATACTTTTCTGGAAGAAGGGACAATAATGCCTATAAACACATATTCAAACTTTACTGATGCTTTTATTGCTGCCAAGAGCAACCTAATGCCAACTTAAAGAAATACTAGGAAGGCTCTGTCATTAAAGTCCTGCAGTGATCCAAAACTGATCCAGAAATTCATTAAAATATCCATGCATCACTTGGACAGCATTTGTAATTTTGAATGTTTGTGAATAGTAAGCTTTGCTTTGCTGAACAGTTTTATTCTGTTCTTTCAGGGAGGCTCTTCGAGCTTTATCAGATTAGATGAGACATGTGTAAGCTGCCACATTTGTGTTATTCCTCAGAAGTTGGAAGAGGGTTATGTGTGTATGTGGGTGTGTGCGCGCACGAGTGTTTTTTTTTATTATTATTATTACTATTATTGTGGGGAGGGGTGTGCAATAACAGAAGCGTGGGAGGTTGGGTTTGGGGGTCAGTCTCTGCCTTAGGAAGAGGAGTACTTTTCTAGTTATACCCACTCACTGTGGTTTTACACAACCAGACTTACACCAGCCAGACTTACAAATGTGCACATACACCAAAAAGTGCATAAATATAAGTTGCGTATTGATCTGCATATCAGAAATGCACCTATTATACATCCATGTGGGACAAAAAATAACAACAAAAACCCCAAATGAGTCAAAATTTAATTCAAATTTTCAACTAATGGGTAGGCTTCTGTGTTTAGTATGATGGCCACTTTGTTTTTTACTGTTCCGAAAATCTAAATGAACCTTTTTTTATATATTGCATTGATTCTACATTCTTGAATCTGGCTTGGGGGACTATTAAAAGGACTTGTGCTGTAGCATCACCAAATATTTAGCAGCTCAGGTGCTGCTGCACTTATGTTTAAGAATGGATGTGCTGACTGCAAAGAGGAAGAAGAGAAAGAGATGGGAGGAAGAGGAAAAGGAGGAGGAGACTGTGCTACTGTAGCAGTGCATCACCAAGAGGTGAGACTATAGCCACGACACCACAGTTTGCAGCCCGGAAAAGGGTAAGAGCGCCACTGTTTGTTTAGCACCTGCAAAGGAGCCTCTTGTTTTGTTCTCCTTTTAGTTGTGGATGCACAAAGAGACCTTCAGGGCCATCTGTGCTGAAGTGACAGAAAGAATTGCACGAGCAAAGTGGAATACTGCCAAATCAGTGCACTAGCAGAGAGGAACTGTCCTTTACAGGAAAAGACTTGCTCTAAATGTTGATGGAAGAACGGCAGCAAAGTCGGCCCGACTTACCTCAGCTGCCTCGCGTGCCCACTGAGACAAACAGAACCACAATAGGCATGAGAATGTGTGTCATTAGTGCTGTCCCAGATGCTCTGAAAACAGACTGCCCTGTAAATGCACTGCATTCCCAGAATAACTCCCTGCAGCTCGTTATAAACAATGATACTGTTTAACAACCCCTGTAGTGGAAATGTAACTTAAATGGAACTGTAACAGTTCCTCAAGTACAATGAGGTAGTAAAGTTGGACTGGGGGCAAGGGATGATGATGAAATGGCTATGAGTGCAGCTTGTCTAGGTCTGTGCAGTGCAATCAGATCAGTGAGACAAAGAAGTTAAATGGCTGCAGGCGCAGGTGTAGGAGAGAGATAGCCAGAATCACCACGATGTGAAATACTATGACATGTCAGGGTCTTTAGATATTTTACCAGCCAATAGGTCAGTCAATGACAGCAATCAATCTTATGTCAACAGCAGCGTCTTCCAGCATATGAAAGACACATTGAGATGGTTAAATGACAGGAGTTTTTTTTTTTTACCCCTTCCTTTTAAAAAATGATTTATCAAGCTATTCATCTAACCGCAGCTCCATCTGCACAGCCCAGGATTCATGCACCCTGCAGTGGATTACAAAACGCTGCCTGTGTAAAACAAAAGATCCATTTTCCACCCAGTGTGCTCTTTTTTTTTCCATCCTGTTCACAGTAAATACCACATGCAGGGCAGGTTTAATGCAGAAAGACGTTGGTGCAACAAATCAGCATGCGCCTCAGCGTGTTGGAGCGCATTGCTCGGCGTTGAGCTTACCCTCTGCGGCCACGGCGCACCGGACAAGGAGTGAAAGCAGAGCCAAAGACAGCAGGCAGCGTGAGAGCATCCCCGCTGCTCCGGCTCGCAAACCGCTCCTCAAACACCTCCTCCCCCTGTCTCCACCGGCTTCCTTCTGTGCGGCGAGCATCCATCAAAGGCGTCTGCCCCGCAGGCTCCCGGTACTTCGGGATGACCCTCCCGCCCATCTCTCCTCACACCGGGAGCCATATCCAGTGGACAAGTTGCTGAAGTTTCGCTCGTAAATAATGCATTGGATCAATCCACGTGTGTGAACGGGGGGAAACACGGCCGTCACTGGGTCACGTCGTGTGTCCAGGGCTAGATAGAAGGACTGGGGGAAGTGGGGAACGCGACGCTGAAGGGAAATTAAGAAATGCGCCCTTATCGCTCCGCCGCTCTCGGTCCACCCATCGTCACAGTGTGGCGCAGAGTGGCGCTCTCACTTTGCCCAGAGGTTTGACATTTAGCCGCTGGAGGTGAAGTGGCTCGCTCAGACCCACTCCTGATGGATGACGGTCACTGAGCTGCGTGCAGAGGACACTCAGCCTCCACCAAAGTAAGCATATTTCCACGGAGCTCGGCGAGTGGGTGGCTCATTTAGGTCTTCTAATCCTCTGGCCAGTCTGAAACAAAATAGCATCTGTACAGAGAGTCAAAGCTGACCTGTCTGCAGGGCGCCCTCTGCTGGCTGTGTTTGGATCAAACTGGCCAATTTTTATTTCTTTTTTTTTTTAATTTCTGGCCTCATTCGCCTGTGAAGTAAACCACACGCACTAAAGCCACACTTCTACTATGAATGTCGCTTCAAAGTTTAGCTACTATCAACCTAATCAGGCTTGTTGTTGGCATAATGAGAAGGCATTTACAGACGTGGTTGTTGTACCGTTGTAACTCCACAAGATGGCACCCTTGACTCACAAAAGACACAGGTTGATGACACACTTCTAATTCCCAGCGACACATAGAAACTTATGGAATAACTATTTTTATGGGTTTTAACACTATAAATATTACTGCTAACACTTATTTAGTTAACCTTTATTTACAATTGTGTATGAACATATTATAAAACTTATTATTGTATAACATCCAAATGTTTTTTAATTATTAACATGCCCATGGATGAATAGTCTTCCATCTATTTAATTCCATAATTTCTAAGATTATTTTAAAATAGCATAATATTAACACTGCAAATTGTACTAAATTTGTGCTTAAAAGGTAATTTATCTCAATATTATTAAAATACAATAATATAAACATGTATGCAAATAGTGACCAAAACATGATTTGAGTGTATTAAAACCTCCCAAAAATGTAATTAAATCCTAATTGAATTTTATAAATGTGCTTTATAAATGGTATTTTCAATATTGAAAGTTTAGTGCTAAATACACATCCATGAATACTTATCTAAACTAAATGTATGAATAAGGATACTTAGATAATTGCCCTGTCATACAAAATCAATTCAAAACTATAAACAATTATATAATTTGTCTTGTCAACTTTTGTGCTCTTTGCCCTAGTAAAAGAAACTGACCATGAATGTGGGTGATGGAGGAAGAGTCAGGACACGGAAAGGGCTGCATCAATAGATTTTTTTTAATTCAAAGTGAATTTTAACAATAATACACCATAAAGTCTTATTTTGACACTCACCAAAAGAGTCACCTGGAAAACCCGCTTAATGTGACAAAGTAGAGAAGGCTTGGTCACACCTAAATCACTGAGAACTAGAGAGGAAACACTATCGCAAACTGTATAAGAGACATCACATCCATAGAGTTAGTTTTCCCAGTCCTTATACTGTAAATATTGCACAGTGCAATTGCTACATGGCAAACTAGTGTAGCACAAAATCAAAAAATAAAAGAAAAAAAAGCAAACAAAACATAAAAACAAAGCCACAAAAAATCTACAGGTATTAAAACAGTAACAGTTCAGATTTCATAATAAAGTCTAATTGAAGAGCAGTCGAAACAGGTGATTCCATAACTTGCAGTGTGAATTAACTCTGAAATTGAGAGAGATGACCAGAAGACTGAAAAGAAGACCTTGAAAAAACAATCCTTGTTCAATCAAATCAAAGAGTTACATAGTAGCACATTTAGATCAATAAGAGACCCTGAAGTAAAAGTTCTAAAGGACAATAATGTCATTACCAAAATCAGTAATTTCAACAACTGGAGATTTTACAGATAGCTGTTTTATCTGCTAAATGTGACCACAAGCCTCCAAAATTCATAAACAAAGATTTCAATCAATTAAAATAAAATGGAAAAGAGTGTAAAGATTTCTCTCCTCTTGCATCCATTGTTTTGTGTGACAAATACGGGAGAGTTGATGCAGGCGCGATGCTGGTGAATAAGCTTTGAGGGAGTCAAAACACAGATAACATTTCACATGCTTATTGTTGGGGACCTATCTCAAGCACTAATGTATCTAGTTCATGCCTCATCATCACAAGATTTCTTTCCCAAAGTGACATTTGAATGTGATCAGTAAAACAAACAGCTAAGAAAAAAAAAAAAATCTCTAAAACCACAAAGATGCATCAGGGTCGTTGTTTGAATGTAAGAGCAGTTTCCATCTGGAGCACGAAATCAACAACCAGACGGAAAAAAAAAACAAAAAACAAAAAAACTTTAGCTTCTTTTGATTTTAAAAGACCAGTGTTGTCAGCTGTGCTCTAGTTGCTCCAACTTAGCCTCAATCTGCATGACAGAAGACAAAAGTGAAGCGAAGTGTGTATGTGTTCATGCAAGGTCATGTAAAGCGTGGAGATGATCTAAGAACACTTTGTGGTGCAACGACCGCACAATGGAAAGTATTGCATCTGCTGTTCAGCCAGAGTGACTATCTGAATACCACCATGCATCATATCATTCAAAGTCTAACTGTGGGTTATTTTATCAGCCTGTTGTCACACAGAGGCTTTTTTGTGGACTATCTGAGAGAGGAGCAGATCAAATTCTCTGGCATGTCTCTATGACAAAGTCCTACTTTTGAATTTGTTTCCCCTCTCTCTTTGGTAAAGCGGCCGCTAAAAGAGACTTTCTACATGATCGTGGAGTTGGATTCTCTGCCTTCTTCGTTCGTTCGCTTTTCTGGATCTCAAGGCACATACACAGTGCTGCTTACACTGTCGCAGTTTCAGTAAAGGACACATAACAACGGCCACCGCCTCGCACTGACAAAAACACTTTGATATGAGTCACTCATAAAGGGGAGAGCGATCTAAACGCAAGGCAGGTTAGAATATCCAGCTGATATTCTAAGCAGATAGAACATTGAACAGATACAAAAGGTTGCAGTAAATACTTGTTATCATTTTGACATAAAACAAGTTGTGAAAACTGTTTTGGAGCAAAAGCATTGGGGGTAAATTTATGTTTCTTTAATCAAACATTTCCAAGCCTCACTAGCTGTAAGTGCTTAGACAAGTGTCTAATGTGAAAGGGGCACACTGGATTCATAGTTTGTTTGTTTTTTTTTTTGGTGTTGTTTGTTTTCTGGTATCTCACAGTGCTCCCATAACTCAGAAAAAGAGTACTGGTAGTACACGGTGTTTGTGCAATGAGAAAGTTAAATCAATCCTGCAAGCTACAGCTTCAGATGTGTACAAAACATCGATATGAAAACATACAAAACTTAAGTTACATCGATACATCATTTATATGCAGTGACGAGCCCGAGAGGTTAATAAGGATAAAATACTGATGCTGAAAAAACACGCACCCCAAGGAACAACAAATCCAACTAATGTTCATCATCAGCAAATACAGTAGTTACAGTGACACTCCAAAAATGAATGCAAACACAGAAATCAAAACCACTTCTATTTCAGATAATTAGGGACCTATACAAAACGCTAGGTTTAAACTCAAAGAGAAATCACCTAATTTCACAGCTATTGAAGTGGCAATCATCATATAGCAGCTTATCTATGATACATTCAAGAAAGAAATGATACGACTTGTTAATTGCCCAATAAGCTAGACAAAACATCAGCTGTTTTTTTCGGGGTTTTTTTCTAATCTAATTTTTTTTTTTTCCTTTGAACAAAACCTCATTCTACAACTAGTATAACTGAGGTTTATGCAAACAGAATAGCTACCTTGCTCAATATATGAATTACAGTCTTTGGTGCTGCACAAGCAACGTCATTTGAAAAACAAAAGACAGAAGTAAAGGGAAAAAAAAATACACACAACAAATTAAAACATTGGATCCCAAAAGAGAACACACCCTTGTTAAAAGGGTTGAGTAAAATTGAACTAAAAGACAACCTGCCTGCCAAAATATCCACACCCTTAAAATAATACATTGTGGAAACATTTTTGGATTCAATGTCAGTATTCAGTCTCCCTTAGTCCATGAGTACGCCACGTCTTGACTAATCTATGCCCACAATAGCAAGCTAACCCTGTCAGATTATGAAAACATCTCTTGTCCCCATCCGTCTTCACATAACAAAAAAAAAAAAAAGAAAAAAAGATTTTTTTGTCAAATTTAATTCTGGTTTCCAGACTAAGCCATTCAGATTTTCTTTTTATTACGGTGAAGTTATTTTTTGTTGATTAGGATGCATGCTAACGTTCACTATGGTGCTGAGAAACAAACTCAGTCTTCATCTTCAACTTTCTGGATGAACATTTTGGGATCTTTTTACTATTTACAGTTTCATCAACTTCGACACTTCGAAAACTTTAGGGTTTCCATTTAAGAGGAAACCCTAAAGTACAATGCTGCCGCCGCCATCTTTCACTGTTGGTACAATGTTCTTTTGATCTCTTTGCTATGTTGAACATGACATTTGGAGTCAAAGAAGAAAAGTGGAAATATAGCTTCATCAGACTCTAATTGATTCTGTAACAAGATATTGTGAAAATGCAGCCACCATTTTGAAAATTTCTGCAGCTCCTTTGGTGTTGTTTGTTAGTCTCTTGACAGACTCTGTCCAGTTTCACTTTCTTCTTTTCATTAGCTTTGATAAAAAAACTTCAGTTTATGTAAAGTCCTCATTGCCCTATTTATTCTCCAACCATCAGTGAACACCTCCACTATAGTGAAATTTCCCACATCTGATATAATGGTAGATAAAAATCCTTTCCAGGTAACGTCTCTGCAAATTAGGGTTTTACCTAATGGATGTAAATGACCAAACAAAGATAAAATCCCACAAGCCAGCTGAATTTCATTTCTGGTTTGTCCAACTCACTTAAGTAAACTTAGGAAGACTGAAAATGACAAGATGCTTCAACAAAGTGAATCAATTAGAGATATGCAAAAGGTTTTTAGCTTTCACATTTTTTCCACAATGTCATATTAAAGATGATACACATTTAGGGCAGTTATTCATCATAATTCATTACACACTTATTTTTGCACATCACAAAATCTGCCATTTGAACAGGGGTGTGTGCATTTTTTGAGGACCACTCTAAATGAATAAAGAAGATAAAAACACAGCACTTTAGATATATATAAAGTGCTGTATATATATATATATATATATATATATATATATATATATATATATATATATATATATATATATATATATATATATATACTTTCTCCCTGACGGAATGTATAAAATAAGTAGTTGACACTGATAAGCATTAAGCCTTTAACAAATGGTATCAATGTAAAGGGGAAAAGTTAACTTTGTCACACATGCATAAACGAGAGAATTGCACACAATTACCTCACACCTTAACAAGCATCTGTACTAAATATTCTAGCTCTATAATATATGTCATATATGTGTGTATATCAAATACTGCATGGTTTGCTCAGGCTAAGAATATTCCATACCGTTAAACGAATTTGCATTTATTTATTTTTTTTAAATCTTACCTAATCAAAGCCATGCCCGTCACACTTCTAAACATCTAAAAACAAAGTGAAAACACTCCAAATAAAATTAGAAAGACAAAAAAAGCAAAGAAATATATAACCGACGACTATTTAGATTGTATTGCCGTTTTTAAACAGTACAAATACTGTTAGTAGTAAGAGTTTCACTAAATAGAAAGTGATTATCAAATGTTAAGCAATATCCAGTACTTGCACTTTGTACACTAGTTCATTCGGAAACAGAGAGGGAAAAAAAAAATTTTAAAAAAAATCAAACGTGTTTAAGGAAACAGCAGGCATTCGCAACAGCAAAGCATGCCGTTCTTCTTGAAAGAACAGAAAAGGAACTCACTACACACTGAAATATACAAAGACTCCGAAAAATAAGCACCGCTGTCCGCGATACATCACATCCATGCAGGCTATGCATGGAACATATACACATGTGCATATATATACTCACACATAGGATGCATCGACTGATTGGAATTTCAAGTGCTGCAGTCCAGTACATTAATATTCATGTATATAGTCATATATAAGTAGTAACATTAACAACCTCAAATATGTAAGGCACTATGGCTGGGGACAGTTATACAATGCAGCGAGTCTTGTGACACAAACAATAAGAGCAACGTCTATGCATCTTTCCGTTTACATTTTTGCTCATGCAAGACCACATGCAGCGTGATGAACAACCCTATTTAAATCGGATAATTGACTTGACATTGCGAACATCAAAAGACACCGAAAAGGTACAAATACTTCAAACGCAGTACAACATACACCGTGGACAACATGTGCATCTGTCAATCTAGAGCTAGAGACTGGGATGGCTTTACAAATATGGATGTGTCTTGCACACATAAGAAGGCAATGTAGAAAAATAGCTGGGACCAGGGGGTTTTCTAACTATTCAACAACACCCCAATTATTCATCTGTCTTGAGGAGTATTCGTAGAAGATCCAATGCAAAGATATATCAAATGTGCAAAACACATTAAGTGTGAGTTTAACTACTCATTCATTCTATCATTCAATCATTCATACATTATTTCCTTCTTAATTTTTGCCAGATCATCTCCACTGTTGGAACTCTTTTTTTTTTTTTTTTTTTTTTAAAGCTTAAAAGTTCAATTACAACCAAGTCGACATGATTCAAAAAATAGCTTGTTTTCTCTGTGGTTGTGCCATGGTTTTTTTTTTTTATTAGAAATGAAAACCATGTTGTTTGTGGTTTAGGATGGGATGCTGCCCTGCTTAGCCACCAGGTGGTAGGAAAGGTACTAGAGCCACACTCAGATGTAGGGGTACTGGTTTAGTTTGGTGGGGCTGAGGGGGAAACTGCCATAAGCAGGCGAGGCGATGTAAGAGTGCGGGGGGAAAAGGGGCTTGAACTGGCTCTGTGGATGCAAGGTGGGGGAGGGGAGCAGCCGGGGGTTGATACCCACTGCCACTTGGTGCACAATGCCTGCCGGGTGGGATATGCCATACGTGGGCTGGAGGACGGGGCGGGAGGTGCCAGGGGAAGCCAGCAGGTGGGCCACGGGGGCCGCTGTAACCAGAGGGCCAGACGGAGGGTACGACAACAGGGTAGGCTGAGAATGCGGGTGGCCCCCAAGGTGGGGGTGGGCGCCTGTTGTGTGGTTTGGACTGCTGTGGGAAAGTGTGAAGGTGTGCCCATGCATGGTGGGAGGGATGTACGCCTGTGGTCGCCGGTTGGCAAAGTTCCCGTTCCATTCTTGGTGGCATGAAGTGAAATGCTGGACCTGAGGGAGAGAAGAACATATCTGTAATGTAGTGCACATAATCTTGGCTTCTTCTTATTATTTATGCAGGCGACACTGCTAGTTTTCAATCTGAGAAGTGCTGGTATAAAAAAAGACTACATGAACTGGGACAGCCATTTGCAGAACCCAGCAGGACAAATTTCCCTGTGATCATTTTATAAACGATTGAAATAAATAGTGATGATATTTAGAAAGATTGCTGTAGCTTCTGTTCAGTTCGACTAAAGCTGCTTTGTGCTAGAACATTTAAAACACTTCCAACAACGTAAATTTCATAAAACTTTTGATCTATCCTGCAAACGATATCATTGTACTGATCACAAATTGCACTGATTCCTTCCTGCTACTCATTCAGTTTCAGGATGCACTGTTTGTTTTTAAATTGATCGATTTAAATTATGTTTTGCATGTGTTTTTTGTGCACGTGTTCTTGGATTCTATTATATATTTTGTGTGTTCATGTGTGTTCATGTGCAGAAGAGTCTGTTATAAAGTTTAATTGACTGATTGAGATTTTTGTGGATGTCTGTTACTTTTAAGTATGGAGCCATCATCATAATGGTTTACAGGCTTCTCACACGGATCCAGAATTTCACTTTCAGTCTTTGCTCAACTCAAAAAGGTTCAAATGTAATAAATCAGTTTAAAAAGTTTGTTTTAGTTGAGAGTTGTTCATTTTGATTCATTTAATACATAGAAAACAACATTTCCTATTTCATTCAGTTTTTGACTTTACAATCACAGATCATGGTAGAAAACAGTCTGATTTTTTAACTTAAAACAAGCAAGACACGGTGCTATACAGTGAAACTGTTAAATAATTAGGAGTGAGGACATCAGAACAGATAGTGGAGTGAATAAAGTGCCATTTATAACATGAAGTTGAAAACTAATCACACACATTTGCAATTCAAATGTTCTCCTTATGGCTCTTGACTGCCTACATGCAGTCACAACCACCCAAGTATCTTCAGAAGTCACCCTTCCTAACAAACTGCCAGCTTCTTCCCCTCAAAATACACAGATGCTAAATGTTAATACCCTAAACTGGCAGTGGTATAAAAAGGATGACAAGCAAAAATCAGCATTACATTTGCAAGGAAGTACACCAGCTTTCTGCGAGCTAGAGTATGTACACTCCTGTCATTGATCTATTTAAGAAGGTGAAGCATGTCTTTCTACCAAGACACACAAAGCTCATCATAACAAAACTACACTCAATAAAATCTAATTGGCTCTCATCAGACCGATGCCAATGCTGCAAAAGTAAGCTCGACTGGTGAAGTGCAACTGTTTTCTGCATTTAATAACCCTTTAACAGTATAGAAGTGCAACCAATACTCTCCTTTTAAATACTGATTTTCTTTGTGAATTTCCTCACCTGCCCAAAGCCTATAGGCTGCTGTTGCTGGGGCTGGAACACGGGGCCGATTTTCTGTGGCCTGTTGAGGAGCGGTGTGGAGTGGTGATGCTGTCGCCCAGGAATGCCTCGCCCTTTGGAGTGGCACAAAGACTCTAAGACCGGGAGAGGTCATGTAACAGGAGACATAGAGAGAGAGACAGAGATAGGGGATAACATGTGAATACAGAAATACTGGTGCTCAGGTCTTGGTGTCAGAAAGGATACAACAAGCAAACAGGACTTGAGCTGGAGCATGTATCCAACTGCAACAACTGCAAATGCACAGCATATCTCGGTACCCACTTGCAGCTCTGTGGGCTTATCAGAGACTTCAGCTGTGTGGGATCAGTTCCAAAGCTTAAAACATAGACTGGTATAAATAGAAGTATTTTTGAAGAAGAGGAGAGGTTTCTAACTAAGCTTGATCATAAAGCTTATGGTGGGGGTCAGATTGTTCGCTATAAATAAATCTTTCAGCACTAAAATAGAGAGATGTGCCCTTTTATGTTGGGCTTCATTTGCAGTAGTTTAAAGACAGGGGAGAGATACGCCATTGACACAAAAGTGAAATGAGTCTGTATAGTTTTCTTTTAGGATTTAAAGCCAAACACTTCACTTTCTAAACTCAGAAAAAAGTCATACTTAATTTACTCTTCACAGCAGTTACAAAGCCCACAGAGATAATGCGTAACAACATAAAAGCTACACTTCAAACATTAGTTTTTTAAAATAGCAGAAAAATACTAAACTTTTACCTATTTTTTTTTCAGAGCATTGGACATTTGGTGGTTATTACACATGGACTAGGCAGATTTGAGAAGTGCAGATCCACACAATTTCAGCAGATCTCAGATTTAAAGAAATGTAGACATCATGCAAGTGTTCACATCAGAAATCAGAGCAGATTCGTCACAGCAGGGAACCCATAATCACCTGTGAGAACCTCTGTGGTCTACTAACACAGCATAATCCCAGGCCATGTGACCTGTGGAGCAGACAGCAGCACTGTTGACCAGACCTTTGACCTCGCATAACGTACTTAAGCACTTGGTAGCTGTCTGTCTTGGTAGCTGTTTATCATGGCAAAAAAATGTTTATTCACTGAATATTTGCTGAAGCAGCATTTTTTTCCCACTGTGCCTGAGTCAAAGGAAGGATAACATTTGACATCAGATATCTTTGAGTATTTTGACTAGTTATATACAGTTCTACAGAGTTTGAGAGCTCCGATGGAGAGGAATAACGTTTTGTCAGCTTCATCAATGTAGTGGAGAAAAACCCTCATGACTAAAACATGTGGAGAAGAAGTGAGACTTGCACAATCACTGCAAGTCTCTGTTGTCAGGAGAAACAGGAGGGCTGATGGGGTTAAGAGTAACAATGGTAGTCAATGGTTAGGCGCAAAAATAATGATATATGTCCTTTAAGGAAACAAACATTTAAATGCGTTTCTGTTATAAAAACCTTAGGCTTCAAGGTTTACCTGTGTTTCCAGGTGTTTCCGTTGATAGAACAGTTATTGTTCTGCACCCGCATTGGAGGCACCACAACGGTGCGTATTGTAGGCTTGCTGGGCTCAGTTTCAGGGGCAACGCACGCCACACGCGGCTCACAGTTCTGGTTGCTGTCGGCAATGTAGCGGCGCTCGGTAAAGGGACTGCTGCTGTGGCCGGAGTTGTGTGAGGCAGGCGAGCTCTCCACCGTGTCACAACCGCTCTCCTGTTCGTCATCCGACATGCTGGAAAAGGTTGATAAATCAGTTGTTTCTGTTAAATTCAAAATGTGTAAATGCCCTGGATGTAAAAACCTGATCAAAAGTAGAGCTTTACCTATTGGGTTGTTTGCAAGGGGAGTTGTTGGATTGGGCTGAAGCTGAAGAGCTGGTGCTGAGCGTGCTGTCTGGACTGCTGAGAGAACATACTCTCTCCATACTGATGGTGCTCTGACATGCTTCACAATCTGCACTGCCCTTACACCTGTGTTGGTAAGCAGAGTAAAAATAAGATGTAAAAGCCTTTAGAATGAGAAACAGAAAACTGAGCCTGATGCTCAGTACTTACTCCCCCATTGAGTGCCTTTGTGCATCCTCCTCTTCATCGCTGCTGATACTGATGACACTAACAGTCGGACTGGCAAGGCCAGAGATCAACATTTCCTGCCGCTGTTCCTGCGAAACCGAGAGCTCCTCGCAGTCTGGCTCCACTTTACAGCAGCTCTCCTCATCGTCCTCCTCGACCTGATCCTCTGCTCGCCCCTCTCTTATGGCGCGCCCTTCTTCTTGACATCTGGCTCCCTCCTCCTCAATTTCCTCCACATTCTTTGCTGTGTCGGCCATCTTTGGGGACTGGCATGCCACATTTTGGATGTTTGTGTTTTGGGAGGTGCTGCTGCCCCTGCGCACGAATAGAAAAAAGGTTGTAAGTTCCCATAGGTGCAGGTTTTTATGTCTTTCTTAAGGATAAAATTCATGTGAAGTACCTGTTCACACAAGGCTTTGCTCGCTTGTTTGCCGCTGGCTGTGGCCACACCACATGTGCGATGCCTATGTTGACTGGCTGGTGGGTGGACATAGTCATTTGGTTGGTTAGGAATGGCTGAGGGTGTGCAATCATGGAGCTGAAATGGTTACCATGGGGACGCACTTTCCTGCAATAAGAAAATAAAAGCCAAAAGCTTTCAGCCCCAATTCTGAATGTCAAAGGTCAGCTTTGAGTCAGGCATCATTAACATTCAGGGGAGGAAACAATACAGCTTCAGCCTACTACATCCATTCCTTAAGTATAGCAACCAAAAATTAAAAAAATAAAATAAAATAAACATTAAATAAAAATCTATACATGTAAGGCTTTACAATGAAAGTATGTTACATCAAGGATATGTAATACTAAAACAGAAAGGATTCTCACCCCCAGTCACTTAATCTCTGTGTGCCAGTCACAGTGTCAGAAGCCAGTGTGGTTGATGGTGGGGGGACAGACGTAACCTGCTGCCAAGTGGGCACCAAGATCTGCTGGGCACGGCTCGACCAGGCCTGTCAGTGTGTCGGAAAATAGCAACTGAATATTTGACCTACTTTAATCAGGTATACACTTTACCTCAGTCTCTCTGGCTAAATACTAGTGTCTTGGGAGTATATTCACAGCACTTTAACATGTTGTCAAGATCACAACCAAACAGCTTAATATTTTAATGAAAATTTTATGAGACAGAGCAACACAAGGCAGCACAGAGATGGGGAAAGGAAGGAAAAAATATGCAAGATTTTCAAAACGTTTGCAGGTAAATGTCTGAGAGTGCAATGTGCACATGAGTTCAGCCTCTTTTAATTTAATGCCTCTAAATAAAATTCAGAGCAAAACAACCTCCTTCAGAAGTCACTTTCTTGCAAAAATAGAGCTTCTGTGAAAGATAATCGAAGTTTAAATGCAGCTGTTATCTGTTGGCTACGGGCACTTGTTAGAGAGCATTACAGAGAAGTGACACATCTTGTGTAGGAGACACAGCAAACATGTGATACAAATTTATTTTTGTCACATTAGACCAAAACGCTACACATGGAGCAGAAGAAGCACAGCACATCACTGTGAACACCCCATCCCAACAATGAAACATGGGAGTGGCAGAATTATGCAGTTGAGATGTTTTTCTTCAGACTATTAGTGGCCACAAAAAACTTGAAAGTAGGATCAAACATAACCTTACAGAAGGGAAATGACCCTGGATATACAGTCAGAGTTACAATGGAACGGTTTAGATCAAGGTATTTTCATGTGTTAGAATGGGTCAGTCTAGACTAGACTGTGACCAAAATGTGAGATTTTGAGAAGGCTTGGAAAGAGTGGGCAGAAATTTCAGTCTCAAAATGTGAGAGCAAATTATATTTCCACAACACTTTGAATCAGGGAAGTCGAATATATATGCATGGCACACTCTTCCCATTTTATTTGTAAAAAAACAAAATAAAAAATATAAAATTGCAACTATGCATCCTCTCCTTCCATTTTACACTTATGCACCATTTTACATTGTTACATACCAGAATATAAAACAGCTGAACATTTTTGGTTTGTGATGTAATGAAACAAATGTTAAAAGAAAAGTTTAAAAGGTACGAATACTTTATGTTATTAGTGTAATCAGTATCCACCCCCTACCTGAGTGATGACTCCAGGTCTGATCTGCAACGGCTGGATTGATGGTGCTTGAGTGACCAGAGGTACAGAGGCCTCCATACGGACAGAGTAGCCAGCTGGTTTAGCAGTATTAGTGGGGATACCTGAAGATGCAATTGACAGAATATTTGACCTTTAGATATTTACCAAAAACAAAAAAACACAATTTATAAAAGTGAAATCAAGACTGACAGACGCAGGTGTACCTGGTATTGTAGGGGGACACAGAATGAGAGCTTGCTGAAACGAGTCATTGCATCCAAACTGACCACCACCAGTCTGCAGTGGTATCCCATGGTGCATTACTGACGGCGCAGATGGAACTAAACCCTAAAAAAAAGCATAAAAGTAACATAAATATTTTATTCTGCCAGTAGGTGGCGACAGATCTGTGAACAGAGTTTGATTTTCAGTTGGACAGAATTAAGGAGAATGTGTTGGATCTCGAATCTATGCTGACAACAAAGTCACTGTTCTGACAAATTTCAAATTCAGACAAAAAACACACCCAGAGTCCACTTCTTTAGAATAAAGGTATCAAGTTAAGGCTTTGCTACTATCATCGCATGTCCAAGCTGATAGAAGTGACTTTTTATGGGACTTATTTATCCAGGCTGGCCTGCCGAGGTCAGCCTTGTTTGTTGAATCTGGATACTTACCAGGAGAGCTAACAATGCTGAGCGGAAACAGGTCAGACCCTTTAAATAGTGGAACATGTGCTTTTGCTTCTCTGCTAACCCTCCTCTCGTGCCTGAGTATAATCACATTTAAAGGATAACGAGAACTAGGGCTATATTGTTCTGCTACTGCTACTGCGTGTAGCCCAGCCCCCCATACACATGATGGTGAACACAAAGCAGGCTTTCATATGGGTTAGACCAAATCAGTTACGACCTTCTCCTATAAACGCTTTCTCAGCAGTATTAGATACTGCTTAAAATTGGTAATGATGAAACCTATTTAGTTATGCATATGGAAAGCAACATTAGACTTCTAATATTTCTAGCTGCCAGGAAACATCAATATGTAAATATTTGTATCTTTCTAGTTTTTAAACTCAGCACGATTGCTTTCAGGTAAAGATGTTGAGACGTTTAGCACTATAAAAATCCAAAACAAAATAGGTTGGGGGGCCTTGTCTCCTCTTTTCTTCTCGGCAACAACAGTGATTTGTACTGTTGCCATGACCTCAGAAACATGACGTGATTTTGTTGCCATGACAGCAGTGCTAGGACGCAATAAGACAGGCAAGACGGCATACAAAATGGGTAATAAAAGCAAGAAATCAGTCTCTGTTGGAACAAATGAAAGGAACAGAACATTGGATGTCAGGAACCTGCAGCATTTGCTATTCTGTTATTTTGTTTCCAAGAATTGTTTTTTACTTATTTCTTATCTACCAAAAGAAATTATTAATCTTCTGAGAACATGCATATTTGTTGGCTGATCTAATAATTATTCTTGCACGGGTTTGTAAAACACAAATGTACATGCACAGAAGTGGAAGTTGCTACTAAAACACTCTGGACAACTTACTTGAGTGTGAACAGCTGGGATCTTACTGAAGGGGAGGTTGGCTGAGGCAGCAGTGGTTGTAGTTACAGGTCGAACGAAAGGACCTTTATTTCTGTTGGCGGCCTCATACCCAGCGGGACGAGTCCAACAAACGTCCATGATGTGGAAACACGACTTCACACTACGGACAGGAAGGCGGTATGTGAAACAATCATAATAATCTGCAGAATGTAACAAAATGTGAGGCACAGCTGACTCACTGGTTGCTGTGGGGGAAGTCAAGCAGGTGTTGCATCGTCACAAACGGGTGAATGAGCGCTTCAGCAGGGGCGATCCTCTCTTCTGCGTCGATCAGCAACATCTTTTTGAGCAGGCCCACGAACTCCCGCCGGTCAGCCTTCTCCGCTAACAAGTCACAACCTTCCAGATTCATCATCAAGTTCACCTGTAATACAAAGTGTTGCTTTTTCTTTTTTTTTTTTAGCGGAATGTGCAATTAGCACAACTGATGTCAAGACACAGAGTCTGTGTTCTCTCCCAAGAGAATATAAACCTTGTTCTAGCCATAACATTTTTTTTAAAGTTACCAATATTATAAAATCCAAATTTGCAGAAAAGAGGTAGAAGGGGATCAAAGGGACCAAAGCACTCAGATTTGCTGCAGTCTGTTCAGCTTTCCTCTTATATGCCCTGAAAGTTTGCCCTCTCATAGCATGAATGAAGGCCAGACACACTCAACATGTCAGAAAATACTAATTTAATTTCTCTGACTTCTTTTTAACCAACTGAGCATCATGGATACGAGGCATTCGCAGATCCAAATAGGATCAAATTTTTCCATTTCCGACCAGCCAGTCATGGATTTACAGGAAAACCATGTGATTTTGGACAATTGCTGATGAGGCTCTAATAAGAATAAAACATTACAATAAGTTTTGTGACATGGGAGGATTTTAGTAGAACCTGCTTCACTAAAAGGTCAATTAGGACAATTCGGATATGAATTTCCTAAAATCTAAAAAAAAAAAAACAACTACAAAATTTAAAAAGTACTGACAGAAAACAGGGGAATTTGCTAGTTCTGAGGAAGTACACTGGAAGCTTACGTTATAAACTTTAAGCTTGGAATTTCACAAGAAATTACAAGATTTTTCTTCAAAATGATGCCAGTCATTTTCTTCTTATGAAAAGAAAAAAGTCCTGCCATGTATATTTCAGTCCAAAGAGCTAAACATACGTGCGCTATGTCATCCAAACAGCTGAAGATGTACTTCCTTGCTTCCTTTGATTTCATTCCCGTCTCCGTCTCGTGTTCGTCTGTTGACTGCAGAACGAGAAATCATTCAATGAGAATGCTAGATAGAAATTTGGTGAAAAAAAGTTTCCATTGATGATAATAAAATTACACTAACATTGAGAATCTTTGATTCATAGGTAGTTGATTTTAGGCATAAATAAGCATCAACCATGTCGAACAGACTGTGAACAAATTTTTATTTTAAAACTCTTACGTATCTTGAGGCCATAATTTCCTGTTCTATTGGATTCGCAAGGTTTTCCCATTAGAAAGTAGAGTACAATTTTAAAAGCAGTTAAGGTTTGATCTTGAACATTCAGGTTTAGCAGTAAGCAAAATAGGACTGCAATCTGTTGCTTCAGATAGAGAGTTATACTGTTCCATGGTTTGTCAGTTCCCACCTTCAGTCTCCATGCTGCGTAAGGCGAGTCCGACTCTTTGCAAAAGAACCGTGCTGTCTTTGTCCCCGTATTCAGTAATTGTTCGCCTGGCAAACCTTGTGTCTGCGAGATGTAGCGAATCTACAGGACAAAAAACAGAGAGAATCAAAGAAAGATGAGCAATACTCTAACATTTAGCAATAAAAGAACTACGAAACGTTCTGGTTTAAAGTTTGATAATGTCGCTTTATCAAAGGATTTTAGAAGAAATGCACTTTACAAATTCACAAGCAGTGACAATTTTCCAAAACCCCCATTAAATTACTCCGAATGGAAGTTTGCAGAGTAAAAACAATTGCAGAGCCATTTAAGATGCCCTTTTTTATGAAAACTCTGAACCTGTCGTGCAAATCAGTATGACTGCAGTTTGTGCAGATAATGCCTGAAAAATGCCAGATAAACTCTGATATCAAGGCGCCCACAGTTTGAGTGCTTTCCACGGCAACAGCGGATAGCAGTCAGATGCTGTGGTGCAAGAATGTCACACACAAATTTTTGAAATGAGACTGGCGAGAACCCTGGCTGACGTCAATCACACCCAAGTGCAGAGAACAACAATCATTAGAGATTCGGCGCAGCTTATAAGCACAGAGACCCACTTAGAGAAGGATGAGGGGTATGGAAAAAGTCTTAACAGCCACATAATCACACATTTGATCCTTAAAGATCTACCTAACAGAATGTTTGGAAGACAAATAGAAATTATGTTCCATTCGTTTCAACTCTGTTGCTCTGTCATCCATTGTACATATATGTTTTTTTCAATTTAATAAAAGCTTCTTCATCAAAAATGTTTCCTAGGCACCATTCAATGTGTGTTTTCACAATGCTGGTGCAAAAACTGCAATTTGATTTAGTGTGGGTGGGACAGTTTGCTCAGGGTGGCTTGTCACAAAATATTGTCACAAAATATTGCTAAAGGTTTTGGGAACACATCAAGAACCTTACTGACATCCCAAGGCTCCAATACAGCTTTAATATGATGCTGATCTGCAACAATTTTAACACTTCTGGAAAAACTGTCTACAAGTTTTAGACTCTGTTCATGTGAAAATCTCCTCATCCTTCCAGGAGAGCATTAGCGAGGACACACACTGATGTTGGATGAGAAGGTCTGTCTCTGCAATAATGTTGATGACTCATTTCAATGAGACCTATGATGAATAATAAAACACTGTTAATGTCGTTCTGCTTTGGGTTTAAAACAAATGTAGTCCCAAGATAATGAGAAGTCTAACCAGCGAATGGGAAAATTATTATTATTGTTTATGTAATATTGTCCTTAGTGTACAGTTTGTTGTTCTGTTTTCATTTATTTTAATACTTTCATCCTTCTGTGAACCTGCATGCCTCAGCATGTCACTTTGCTGCTGACTTTCCCCACTGTGGGACAATAAAGGGAATTTCTATTCTAATCTGTTTTATTCAAAAACTTGCTCCAGGCAGAGGTCGTCTGGGTTGTGTTTAAGTTCCTTTGGGATTTTACCTCCTTTTGGGAAAAAACATCTAGGAAAGTAAATGGTATAGAGGAAATCCCCAAACTTTCGATGCGCATCAACATCATGCACTTTCTTTTCTTTTTTTTTTTTTTTTCTTTTGGCAAATTCCCCTACATTCATATTTTTACTCAGCAGTGGTGGATTTGAACCCACAGCATAATTCCTTCTTTCATTTTCTGTGTCAAATATTTACATCTGTTAAAAAAAAAACCAAGAGAAAGCAGAAACAAAGTATTTTCTATGGAACATAGTAGCTGCAAAAACAGCAACAAAGAATATGGATCCTTGTGGGTGGAAATTCTTGCAAAAGGAAAACCCTAATTTTTCCTCGACGGCTTCTTTGCTCAGAAAGCTCAGAGTTCAGTGAGATGTGGCGCAAAGCTTCGACTTCACAAAACAGCTATCTGTTGGGCTAGACATGCTGCTAAACAGACAGTGAGCACAGACTGCACTGATATTCCTAATATATGCAAGCCAAAGCCCTTCCTCAAAAATAAAATCACACAGTCCGTCTTTTACATGCCTAATGTCAATGTGTCACATGTGACGTCAAGAGACAACTGTGCCACCTTCCAAAGAGGATAATTCCGACAGCGGTCTTTACAGTTCTAACCTCACTTATTTTTTTTATTATTTTTTTTTACAGGCTGAGTAGTGCCAAAGACAAAAGAAACAACTGCATCACTTGCAGTTTTTTCTTTTAAACTGCAAGGCAGAACAATGATCTATAGCTGCTTACAGGATCACAGTTTGTCATGTCAAGAGAAGCCTTGTATCCTTGTAAAGTATAAGATAGTGAGACTAGGCAATGAGGTAAGAAGAGGAGGACCGAGAGAAGAGGAAGAGCCAGAGTTATAAATACAATATGCTGCGTGGGATGGAACAAGACCCCAAAATGAAAGGTAAGAAGAAAGGGGGAAGACGGGCTGCAGAAACTTCATGAGCTGTAGTCAAATCATCCGGTGACCCCGGGATGACCATTTGTGACAGCAGGCAGCTGCTTGGCAAATTAAAATAAGATTTAATTAGTTATCATTCCACTGTTTCTTCTTTTAAACTCATTTATTGAACTTAAAGGCACAAAGTGATGTGAACAAACTATATATATTAATCCTGTTTTGTTAGAACATCAACAAAAGGTAATGCTAAATAAAATTTAAAAAAATACCTGGGTAAATACAAACCACAAATTTCAAATCAAGACTAGAATACTGCCACACATGTAGAACAAAAAATACATTGATAAAATTATCCTTAAAGAAACTGCCTGAAAACACAAGTTAGGCTAAAAGGTTTTATGAAGCAGCTGAGATAAACAAATAAAGAAAAAACATAGATGAGACGCAAAAACCACGGACACCTATTAGACTGAAAAGGGTTACAAAGTCACAATACACAATGAAGAAAATCAACATCTCATCCAAGAGTTTCCAGGTGAAAAAACATCTGCTGACCAAAAGAAGTATAAAGGCTCCACTTTGATGATGCACAAGGTGAGAAAATATTCTGTGGACTAAAGAGATGAAGTGGAACGTTTACGAGTTTCTGGACGGATCCCATCTGCTGTAAAACTAACATTGCATTTTATAAAACAGATCTAAAGCCAGAGCCGAACATGATGGCAGTGGGATGGTCTGGGACTGATTTGCTTCTTCAAGGCCTGGACTTTATTGATGGAACCATAAATAAGAATGTCCAGCCATCAGTTTCTGACTAAATATGGCTGAAATAAAACAATTTTGTCAAGAAGAGTGGTCCAAAATTCCTTCTAAGTGATGTAAAATACTATTGCCAGCTATCAGAAATGCTTGATGGCCATTATCGCTGCCAAGGGTGACCCAATTGGTTATTAGATTCAGGGGGAGCAATTACTTTTCCACAGAGACTCACACTGGCTTAGATTTACCAAGTTTGTCTTTGTTTAACAGTAAATGTGTGCGATGATGAGAAGTAGCTTTTTTTCTCACTTAAAAAAAAAAAGCAAACAGAAGCAGCGTATAAGGGAGCAAATATTTTTTTACAGTTTATTTCAAAGATCATTTGTGACACTGAAAACTTTACAATGCACAAATAACAATTTTGCTCTTTGATGGCTTCGACTGACCGCTGTTGACATTTCTATAACCTCTTGCTGCACCCTGCTTTACGACAGCAGTAGGGACTTGGCAGAGTTAGACATGTGGGACATATAGCACAGGTTACTCAGGTCACACAGGTTTCAACAAAGAATAACAAGGAAGCCCACTCCAACTTTCAATTTCTGTCACTGATTCACATTTGCTGGATTTTGATCTCTAGCCAATAAATTTACACACGCCTTTCTCTAACTTCTACTAGTTTTCAGAGTCATTGTCTCCTACTGTGGCAATATATTCCAATATATTTTTGTAGAATTTTTTTGCTCTGTCCTCATCTTATCAACTCCAGACAGTCCCATATTAAATTTAGAAGGTCCCCCCGAGATATTTCTAAAGCAGCTTTGCCGACAGACCGACTTGTTCTTATGAAAACAGATTAATCATCTTTAGACTTTGGTGCCACTGTGCTCAAGTCAAATCTCCTTTTGGAGATGTTGAGTTATCTCTTCTGTCGCAGTTCTGTGGAGGGTGAAAAATGATGCCAGAGTACAAAAATACATTGCTGTGAGTGCAGTGTTGTAATATAGGATGCTGCAAGGGAGAGAAGAGGATCTAACTGAGACTCTGTTGGCAGGTTGTGAGTATACACGGCTCTGCAGCGGGGGGGTGGGGAAAGCCGCTCAACATAAGCCCTGATCTGTCTAGTCCAAGGAAGATAAGATCAGGGGTCTGCTGAGAGGGGAGGCATCAAAACAGCTCCCAACATACATACCATCATTCACTAGAATGTGCTGTTCTGCTCACTGTAACACACACCAGCTGATGCAATTCTTCAGGTAAGTATGTCACCAAGAAACATGTTTACACTGTGCTACATTTTTCTCACTGTTACATATTACATGAGCAGAGTATCTTCATTGGTTTAATAAGCTATCACCATGATTGTTTTACAATATTTTTCATAAGATGTCTGATCAAGGTGTCACTATTTTAAAAGTTTAAATACTGTAATAAATGTCATATGTAAATGTTACACTTTGACATTTATTTATGATTTATGTTGATTGACATTGCTCTGAACTACATTTACTTTTTAATGTAGACATGCTTTTTTGGGGGGGGGAAGCATGTTTACTGGCATAAAATGGAGAGACCTTAAACAGAAGAAAACTGGCTAATGGGAACGCTTCTTTGTAAGTAAACCCAGAAACAAATACAATGAACTTCATCCTTTGTAGGTGAATAGAAAAGAAGAAAAAGTTAGAGAGGAGAGATGATGCACGCAATCAGCCTCTCCAGTTTCAAGGTGGAAACAGGAGACGGAGAGGCTGTAGATATGGATGTAGCTTGAAAGGAAGGAAAGTCCACTTATAAACATTAAAGTGCAGAAGAAAACAGGACCCAAAAAAGAGACTGAGTCATGAAAGATGGGTGCAAAAAAAAGGAGAAAATGCTGAGTGAGTCATATAACAACATAAGCTCTGTGAGGGGATGACAAAGTCTTGACAAATATAGCGGCCAAAAGCCATTGGCTGATAAAACGTGAGAGGTGAGAAGAAGGTTGTTTACCTGGTCGTACTCCAAGGCCCCGGGGTAAAGAGGCCAGCCCAGAAAAAGCTCAGCAATCACACAACCTAGGGACCACATGTCTATGGCTTCACAAAACGGCAATCCCAAAATGATCTCTGGAGCCCTGTGGGACAGATAATACACACACTTGTGAGTCCAAAGCAAAGTGCAATAGAAAAAACTTAGACATTTTAATCACAAAATACCGACATGTTTAAAACGTGTTATTTAAAAAATGTTTTGCACACAGAAAGGGTGTGCGGTGGGTCGGCATTATGAAAAATCTTTGTAAAAGTCTACATAAAAACAGAAGTTACAATATTAAAATGGAATGCAATATAAAAGTCCTTCATTTTGAAATAAACCCTATCTGCACACATTAGGCTTTTCGTATTTGTGCAGTTAACACCTGTTTGATAAAGCTGTGCGGTTACTAATGACGTTCACTTTGATGGGATTGTCGTAGATGTGTAATAGAGCTAACCGAGGCATAAGCCGGTGTTATGTGTGTGACAGAGCCAAATCACAGCCTGCTGTGGCAGTGGGAAAGCAGGTCAGTCACAATGGAACCAAAACTTTGACAGACCTTCCTGTCTGGAAACGAAGTAAGTCTTTTTTTTTTTTTTTCCTATGAGGCGCCTCATTGTGTCTTCATAGCTAATCATTTTATTACTTCACTGGGATTAAGAAAGGAAGCTGTTAGAACCAGTAAGATGTGTGTAAAAAAGATGCAATGTCTCGTTTCATTTCACAAAAGTCAACCAAGTCCAATAAAAACAATCAGAATATTATTTTGTCTTTTAAATTATAACTACATAAAAAAGCAAATAATTTATATTTATTTCAACTTCAGTATTCCTTTCTCATCTGCGTAGGTGACAGTAATAGAAAAGCAAACGAGGAAACTTGAGTAATGGAGATGTGTTTCACTTTTATTCAGCAAACAAATGTGAAACCATTTACCAGCATGAAACAATCCAGAGGATATAAATGATCTAAAGAGTGATGCAGGGTCTTCTGTTACATCCTGTGTTTGCTGTTCCACAAAGCTCAGCAAAAGAGTCCTGCACTTTCATGTTGGACATATTTAAAGTGACCCAGGAAATGCTTCCTCCATGACGTCTTTAGAGCCATATGGTGCTTAAAGCGTGCGGGGCGTGTACAGCAACAGCAAGCTAAATTGGGTTTTAGATCATTTTATCACTCAGCAAAGACAATTGCAAGCAACAGTTGGCGGGTTAGCCAACACTGCTTTAGAAAAGCACACAGGAAGTGACGATGGCTATGTCAAACTCACAAGCATGTCTTAAACAAAATATGTATTATTTCTTCAGGACAATCTTGTTATTTTTAATATTATAAAATGAAAGTTTTATTAAATCAAAACAGCTTGGCATGTTTCCCACGTCGTGACATAATAAATGTGCTATGTTTGTTGGAAAAAAAAGTCAGCTGCTTTGCTTATACCCTAAACTTCCCTTATCACACACCACTGGACAAGATCTCGTTACGGCTGTTTCTTAATCCGACTCCCGCTCGCGTTATGACCATCATCCTGCTTTGGCAGAGTGGATATTTATTTTGGAAAAATATCTTCCATTGTATTTGATGAGAGCCACTAAGCCTTTTAGTGAAACACTGGAGTTACAGATGTTTTGTAATCAGCCCCTAACAGTCATTGATTCTGTTGCACTTTAAGCCACTTCCTCATTGAAAATCTTGTCTGACAGTGGATGAATGCATACAGTTTTCCAGCGTATGAATCCCCATTTACGCCTAATTTTCTTGTATTCTGTGGTTCTCACACCTCACAGCTGCATCCATAAAATTAGTGCAACAGTGAAACTAAAATGAAACAAAAACAAACGAGAAAACAGCACATTTTTGTTGTATAGCCTGAACAGATAAGTGGAGGTTGCCGTGGTTGCATGGTTCCATCCAGATCAACCAAAGAAAGGCCTTATCCTCCCTCCTTTCAAATCAAACCTGTTTTTCATTCTAAGAATATGACATAAAACCCCAGGAGCCAATGAACGGCAAAGTAGCAGAAGGCTTGTGATGTTTCCACCGCATGCAAAAACCACTGAACAGATGGATGGGAACAAATTCAAACGCTGACGTATCTCGTCTTCCTCAGGTGCGTTGCACAGTTGTGTCATGATATAATGCAGAAGGAAAACGAGTTATCAAAGCAACACCTTGAGGAAGAATTGTATTATTTATATATATATATGTGTATATATATATATATATATATATATATATATATATATATATATATATATATATATATATATATATATATATATATATATATATATATACATATATATATATATATACTGCTCAAAAAAATAAAGGGAACATTTAAACAACACAATATAACTCCAAGTAAATCAAACTTCTGTGAAATCAAACTGTCCATCTAGGATGTGTTATTTGAGTGTTCCCTTTATTTTTTTGAGCAGTAAATATATTATATATATATATATATATATATATATATATATATATATATATATATATATATATATTCAGCTATTTGTTGCAGTCAATTTAATTGTGATGCTTTGGAGAGTGGCAAAATCACAAAGGATCTACAAATGAAAGGATGAATCATATCAAAGGATGAATCATATCAGATCTGCTGACTAACAACATCGAGAGTGAATGATTAAGAACCAGACATTAGTTCTCAGCAATGTTACTTTTGCCTCATAACCACAAAGGTTCCCACACTGTCTCTTGTGTTACGTAAGAGACACTTAATAAAAACCCATTAATAACAACAAAGAGTGATTTTAAATAACAAGAAACACAAATGTTCCAAATGTAAGCCGTAAACATAGACTCGGTTTGTATCTATTGTCTCAAGTGTGACGCCAATCCCAGAGTGAAACCAAAACAAGCTCAATCAGCGGTGGCATGCTTTTGCTTCTCTTGGCTAAAAAAACAAAGTAGCTCAAAAAACTCCCTGGAAACACATCATCTTTCTCTCTCTGTGTGCTCAGTTGTTTCAGTATCTGCTGCTGCTGCCATACAAACACATCTCACTGCCTACTGCTCAGTTACATATTGTAAGAAAATGTTTTGTTTGTAAAACAATCCAAACATGATGGTTTTTGTATGCACTGAATTACTGACTGAAGTTTGGAGGGACATATCAAGTAATGTAATGAGTCAGCTCCTCTATCCTGATATCCTGAGTATGGGCAAGTACTCAAATATGTCTGCTGGCCTTAGTCTGCCTTTCTTATTAATACATTTATGTCTGATGAAGTCCAATCTATCTCCTGTTGCTTTAAATCACCAGAGGTAGAAGAGGCTGAATAAAAACCTGAGTAAAAAAAATATACATGAAACTTTACTGAAAAACCTGACCACATGAAACAAACTTCCATTTTGCCAACTAAAAAGACAACTAATTTCCACATGGCTTTGTTGGCTTTAGGAGACATGTTAGTGGACATAAATTAACTTCATCATCATTTTTTATTCATGGCCATTATACCAATGTCCAGAAATAGCCCTGTAACTCACCCTGTTCTGTCCCCGAAGGGACAGGCGGTGTGTAAATTACCCACAGCACAGCAAACATGGCTGGCCACACCTTCAGAACTGATCAGTGTGTGCCGCGTGCTCACACAGGTCTTTGACCAAAACTGAGAATCAGAGAAACTCAGCAGGACTCAGACAAAAGTATGCTTTAAAGCTCAGTCACAACGAGAGACCGACAACATGGCTGCTTCATAATGAGAGAGCACAGGCTTAAAGCATGTCTCTTCCAGGAACTGTAATTCCACACACTCTCTGGGCATCCTGCATTATTAAGTGGAACACAAAGGCAGCTTTGCAAAGGGAGGAAGAGGCGCATGCACTCTGATCTGCCCAGACTTTAGATTAAAGACACAAAACTTTAGACACGTTTTACTGATTTAAACTAAGCTCTATGTCAACATGGAGTTTACTTCCCCCAGGTTAGGTATAAAGTCACTTCTGTTGTTTTGAGGTTTAATACCATCAATGCTTGAAAGCTTATGAGTCTAATTCTGTTATTCAGGTCACTACAGAGCAAACAAAGAACATTTAATCATTTCCATTCTTTGAAAATTGAAACACATTTCTTTGGCATAAAAACTGCTGCAATGAGTCAACTTTGAAATTTTAATATGAAGATTTTGTGTATACATAAAGTTAAGCTACAAATCTAGCAAATAAAGACAATAACAATAAAGATATCCTTGACATCCTTGAAAGTGATGTCAAGGAGGTTCATTTTAATCACTAAATGCTGCTTTTGTTTTCTCCATCAGTTATACTACCGGCTTCAAAGGGCATGCTGAAAAGATGAGTCGTTACTGTAAAGTAGCAATGTAACATCATTCAATGTTTTTGGACCTCAGCTTGCAGCTGGAATAACAACAATAATCTTACAGGAGAAAGGATAATTATGTTTTCATTGAGCTCATATTTGCTATTTTTTTCTGTTATGACTAATATCTAATTCTATAACGCCATGTGGAATTAATAGCTGACATCTGAAATTTAACGTTTAATTTATAGCCAATAGTAAAAGCCAATGTTGCTTTTACTGCAACATTGGCATCAAAGTATATGCACAGAACTTCACTATTTCCAGAGACATCTTTAGCTAGACTGGTGAAGTAGAGCAGATGTTTGTCGTGGACACGTGACATCAGTTGGCTGTAATAAAAGTGCAATAAAATTTACAACAGACAAGTGAGAACACAATCAAAGCATTATACTAGGATTTGTTTCACCTCTTTTCCAAGTTTTAAATGGTGCACAAGAGTTTAAGATCAATCATACATAAAGAGAGCAGTAAACTGTTTAGGAAAAGCTCCTGTACTCTTCATTAGCCAACACACAAAACAAGTTTGTGAGGCTGTCTGGAGCGCTACCTGATCACAGAGCTTCTTTGCAAAGAGAGGTTTGCAAAGTAGCTTTAACAAACATCTACATAAACACAGTTGTATCTCGTAGGATACCCTTGTATTGTATTGTTTTTACAGGGTTATTTTTTTGAAGAATAAGAGCATATCGTAAATCAAAGAATGTAGCATGCACAGATCCCAAAACATAAGGAAGCACAGATTGCCCAGCAGGACATCCGATTAGGCTGGTTATCAGTATGGCTAGACAGACTGACCCATGACCAACGTATCAGGTGCTCAAATACACGATGCTTTTTAAAATTTTTTTTTTTTACTCTGGTCAGTGAACAGACAATAGAGATACATTCCCACTCACTTCCACTAATCAGAGATCTTTCCGATGTAAAAGTGTAAAAACCCAAAGTCAGCAGTGATAATAAATAAAAAGTTACAGGTTGAACAAAATGCATTAGAAGCAAAGTAAACCATTCTTCTAAAGCATTAATCGGTAAGCTTTTACTTTTCAACATTTTCCGTTTCTTCTAAATACTCAATGCTGCTGACATTTAGGAAGCACTGATAAAAATGTTTGCCCTGTATCTGGCTCTTTACTTTTACTTTTTATTTAATTTACATATCTGTAAACATAAAGCATCTTGTTGTTCACAAAAGATGAGTAGTAAAGTACTGTTTTATCTATAACTAGAAATAAATTTGGTCACTAGTCAAGAGCATTTTATTTTTAAACTTCTAAGGGGATGGTGAAAACAGAATACAACATTCTGAAAATTCAGTTCCGCTAAAATAGGTGAACATATTTTTAATATTTTGTTTGTCACCTGAAGCTCCAAAAATAGAATTCTCCAAAGTGTAAAAATTGAACCACAAAAATACAGAAATCAAAATAATAACACAATAATAACACAAATATCAAAAAAATAAATTAATTAATTAAATAAAAAACCAAACAAGTTTTACTAAACAAAACTAAATGCAACATGGCATTTAAAATAGACTAAAAACATAAGCTGGCTGACCTTGAGTTAGTAAGTGGGAGGTCTCTAGTGTTTCAGGCTGTCTGTTTTAGACTTTGGATGCCGACATGTTTCACCATCTATAGCAGTCAAAGCAAACTGGCCAGAGTCCCATGAACTATTTTAAGTCATCCTCTCCTCTCGGCCTCAGCAACGCTACTCCTTCACAGTATGCTTTGCGTTTTGCCAATGATGCAGAGTGCATGTTAAATACCAGTAGGCTACATGTATTTGGTTTTGAGTCATTGCTGCAACTCTGTCCCAACATTGCAGTCAAATCAAAACCACCACACATGCTATTCATAAAATGTATGACCTGTAAAAATATACAGAAGTATATCATCACACACAAACAATGTCTAAATTCATTTGTGCACAGAGATTGTCACAAAATCATTCAGAGCAGCACTCGCTTTGGTTCTTACTTGTAACCTGATTTGGATCAATGCACCTACTAAATCAAAACAATGCAACAAGCCCACAAAAGAAACACAACGGTTGTTAGACATCAAACTACATCATCACAGCTTTACAAACTTTCCATTTAGAAGCACCAGGCATCTGCAGCTGATAATGCAAATGGACGATTTGAATTGTGTCGTATCGTACAGTATCAAGTCATAACAGAAGAAGATGCATCTATAAGAAGGGGCTTCGCCATTATTCTGCAGACAGGAAAAAGGGTTTGTCTTGGTTATCCAGGGATTTTCCCAGTGTATCATAAGTCTGGCGGGCTGCCAGGCTTTACTTGCTCCCCCCCCCCGAGGCTAAGTGTCATGCCTTTATACACAAGCAACAGTAACAGTCATGACTGATTAAACTAGGTGACTTATTGAACTAGGCATGAGGGGGTGTGCGCCAATTGTGCTGTCCCTTCACCTGCCCATTGGCCTCACTATTATTTCCAAATTATGAAGCCTGCTTGTGGACTTCTAAATTTTTTACAACTTTCAAAAGTGTTAAACACAAAAACATGATGGGCCACTGGTGGGAATGGCCCTACAATGAGCTGAGCAGGTTTTCTGAGGGAAACCCTGCCATCATAATCAGTCAGAACAGTCGTCGACCTCAAAGGGTGCCCTATGAACTGTCGAGCATCTAACCCCCTGGAAAACTTTATCCTCCGATTACTTCTGCACATTGTAACTCTAGTTGCCATGTTGTAAACAACCACTTCCCCCAATGAAGCACTCTGTATTTTATGTCAAACTAAATTTAAGCAGACATCCCTGTGAGACCATGCTTAGTGGGTAAACGCTACAGTTCAACATTCCAAGAGCAGTTCAATCATTTCTTTATGAGCCTGTTTCCGCAGCACATTATTCAACTTCAGTGAAGTCAGACAGACCCCTGACTTACATTATTACCAAGTCAGCAGAGGTATTGATGTATGTTGTATCAAAATACAGCACCACGCATGACGTGAGAAAAGGCTGTTCACCAAAGCTTGAGGCTGACGGCGCTGACGAACTCCAGCAGCTGTGGTGTTCACTTCCTCCAACCACAAAAGCACAGAAAAGTATGACAGCTCTATTTTGAGCGACTTCCTGAAATAAAGAGCGTTCACAACAACGCTAATAGCTTCTACAGAAACAGCTCATTGAATGAGAAAGGATTAATGAAAATGTACCCTGAAAAAATGTTTCCATTGCTCACGCGTAACTGTAGCTCAATGAAAGTATTCTCTGCTCACTTTGAACAATGAGAAAATCAACTGGAAATGCAAATGCAGACAGTTATCAACTCCCTTTTGCATCAATTTTCATTGATAATCTGAATTCCCAGTAAAGCCTGCTGATTCATTTTCTTAGTGTGGAGGCAATGAAAATTATTCAAATATTATGTAAATGATGCTCACAATGACAGCTAGCACTTTATGCCACCGTTAAATTTGAGAACCCAAATTTAAACTGCTAACCACACATAAGGATCTTGGGGATAAGTGGGAGTTTACCTGAAGACAGGTCTGATAATACCTCACTCAGTTTAAATCTCTAGTGACCATAAAATATCCTACTGCATGCTAACCACCTATCAAAATGTTTTCCACACTGTAAAATCAATAATTCCAGTGACTACATGGCCATGAAGATACCAAATGACAGAATCTGTCTGATTTGCTATTGAGAATAAAATTTAATTTACCTGACTTTTTAAACAGAGAATGATGTTTATTATTTTAATAAAATAGATCTAAAGCTAAGCTTATAAAAATATCATTTTGCATTTAAAGCTGTGTAAAGCTGTTTTCGTGTATATTTAATGCAATTCACAATATTAAGTCAACTGTTGTCTTATTGTCAACTTTTACTGGTAAAATTCTAAAAAGCTTTTAAGAGAGTAGTGACGCACTGGACAAATTAGAAAAAAAAAAACTTGGGTTAGCTGTAGTCCTTGGTAAACTTGGTCACAACTCTGGTAACTAAATAAATGTTCAATCCAGCATGCATTTGTCACTCTTCTTTTGACATAATAACATTTTTGTTACAATAGATGAATGACCTGTGCCACTATCAGGCTAAAAGGCATTTTAAGTCTTTCCATAAGAGAGCAATGAGCCTGAAGCAGAAAAACACTTCTAACAGGTGCCTTGCAAAAACTAAAAATCAGCCAATTAGAGAAGCACAGAGGAATTGACTGGTTGTCAGACTGAGTCGTCATAAACTCAAAATTATATTCTTTTCCTTTTGTGCTTTCAGCCTCTGTTTCACATGGAACATGCAACATTCAGAAATGTTGGTGAGGCAAGGTAAATATTATATATACTCTGAAAAATATACATGCAGGCTTGTGCTTTACCAATGCTAACCAGACTAAGTACTGCTATAAGACAGATTTGCAACTGGTTTGTATCTGACTTAGTAACTACAAATATCAAGTTGTTTTGCTCAAGTTGCTGTTTTTTGCTGGTGAATTACAATATAACGTTCATAAAGCTAATCAGCAACACAGACTGCATGAAATGTTCACAAAATCTGTCAAGTAAGACTGTTATATTTACAAGAACCAAGGACATCACAAATCAGTCACTTGTAAGGTCACATGTTAAACCCAAAGAAGGTGTCTCTTAAATATGTAGGTTGTTGTAGAATGCATGGATGAGATTTAATTAAAAGAGAACAATTAGAATCTCCAAATTAAATGTGTTTACTATTTACTGAGCAAGAAACCTTTATCCTTGTACTCACCTATAGTACCGAGACTGAAGGTACGTCGAACACACTGCTTTGGACACGTGACTGGCTGAGCCGAAGTCTATGACCTTCACCCTGTAGGGCTGCCTCACTGGGTCCACCAGCATTATGTTCTCTGGCTTTAGGTCTGCATGAATCAGACCCATGCTCTTCAATTTTTTCAGAGCTGTAGCTACCTGCTGTAGCACCGGTCTTATCACCTTCAATGGCAGCGGGCTGAACTTATTCTGCTTCAGAAAATCATACAAATTTTGCTCAAGCATCTCAAATACGAGGCAAGTGTGGCTGCGGTGCTGGAAGCATTCAAAGGCCCGCACCAGGTTGTGCTCATCAGCGTTCTCCCCACTCAGGCGAGCAAGAATCCCAACTTCAATCTGACCCTGCCTTGCGTACGAAGGGTGGTTCTTCAGGATCTTCACAGCCACAACCTCCCCAGTTCCCCTCTTCCAGCACTTCACTACCTGGCCGAATGTGCCTCGACCCAAAAAATCTAGCACTTCGTAAGTATTCTTCATGGAACACAGAACTTCGTGCTGAACTACCTGATAGTCCCCATCACCTCCACCTGTCCCTCCAGTTGCACATACACCCCCATGCCCTACACCCTGTTTGGTGGGGCCTCCCCCAGCCCCAACAGCCGTCGGCGCAGTAACGGCTGCATTCCCCACATTCGTCGTTTGCAACATGGCAGGCAACATAGACAGTTCCTCCACAATCTGCATGGTGCTCCCTCGGTTATCCGGGTCCTCACTTTTACGTTTCAGCCCACATCGTTGAGAGCTGTCAGCTGAGTTCAAACGTTCACAGTTCTCCTCTCGGTCACCCTCCTCCCCCTCTCCTCCTTCCTCAACTCCCCCACTGCAGCCCTCTCCCCTTCCCCCTCCTCCTGCTCCTGTTGCTCCACCGCTGCTCCCACTTTCTTCAACCGCCTGATGCTGCTGCTCCTTGCCCTGTGAGTCGACGACCCTCGCCTCCTGTTGCTGCTGGGCCGCAAGTGGGCCTGGTCCCCCTCTTCTTTTACCAGGCTGTTGTCTTTGTACGCCACGAACCACAACTGTTTGCACTGGGTACTGCTGTCCTCCACGTACTCTCAGGCCCACTGCTAAGTCTCGGTTCACAAACGAATGGGCTTGTTTGGTCGCGTGTGCAATGCCAACGGTTCTGCTGTTCAGAAAGGTCCGCGGATGTGCCCTCTCATGGTACACACAGCTGCTGGGCTCAACTTTGAGTTTCTTCACACTGCTAAAGGCACTTGTCTGGGTTTGATAAATGTGTGGTGGGTAGACCAAGACTTGTGAGGCCATACCTGCAAAAAGAGAGCAGAGCAACATGTTACTAGTGTCCAGGATGCTATTAAGACACAATCAAAAACAAGAAAGCGAGAGTAAGAATTGGCAATGGCAGAAACAGAGTAAAATATAATGTTCAAATTAAGTTGCTGTTTTCAGGACATAAAGCTCTCTTAATTTCATTTTCTGTGTTTATTTGGTCAAACAATCTTTTAATTAATTATTTAATTAAAATATTAGTAACCAGTATGCCATTCTATGTGAAGGGTTCCATAGAAACACAATCTATTTCCTTGAAATTTCTACTCATGATTACAGGTAACACTGGATTGTTGTCTGAGGATAAAGACATAAATACTAATAGCTTTATTTATTAATTTGCTCATGGAGGTGGAAGTGGCACTTTAAATATTTCATACTTATTTCATAGAAGGAGCGCATGTAGAGGAGAGCATGACACCTTCAGCATTATGCCATACCATTCCCAGCAACACCTCCACACAGCAGATGACTAACTTCACAAAGGTTTGTCTGACCTAATCCTGCCATTTTCATGCATCCTACAGCAGGTTTCTAGGCAACCAATTCTGAGAGGAAAGAGGGAGATAAAGAGAGTAGAACAAAGTTAAAAATCATCATTAGCCCCATGTGTCTAATTACATGAGGCATGTTTTATTCTTATACCCCTCCTTTTAAACGGAGTGTGTGTTCGATCGAGAAAAAGCTCACACTCAAATGATATAAAAGCTCAATTTGGGCTTGTGGGCATACATGGACACATTTTGCTGTTTTTTCTAAAAGGAGATACAAACATTGTGTCTGTGGTGGCAAGTGATCATGTATTATTCAGATTACTCAGGACTTTAGTCAACACAGTAAAACTGACACGACTCTCAACGTACTCGTATATCAAACACAAACTACTTCCTAATGTATTTCTAACTTTACTTTTACCAAACTGTATTTCAGACTCTCATCAATCCTGCAGAAGGTTTACAGTTTGGCTGGTTTTAAATTATACTTGAAGGTGAACCAATGAGACTTTTTCTGGCTGATATTGATTTCCATCTCGTTTTTGATCTGATCTGCTGGTTCTAATTATGACTTATTCAACCCTTTCCTTTTTCTAAGGACTATAAACTATAGAAAGCAAAGAATGTATCCATTTTCTGTGAGTACACCAGAAAACGAAAATATAATTACAAGATTTACTCCATGCTCTGGCATTTTCTATAATTTATTAAATATAGCGGGCCTATAAACATGATCTGTTTAAAGTCAGAAAATGTTGGGGACTCTTACTTTTGATATATTCAAGGAAGAAGGGAAAATCGAACCGCTCACTCTCAGAACCGATTAAGATACAATTGGCCCATTCCAACCTCTGGCCGATGGTTTGGTGCATCACAGTGTTACTCAGAATAACTGCTATACATATGTCTTTATGAAACTAATTTAATCGATAATAAAACAACCATAATGTGAAAAAAGGTTAGTCAACTGGTCATTAACTGAATTTAGTCTGATTTTAAGGCACAAACATTATTTCACTCAAAGAAAATGCAGACTTGTTTTCACAATTGGGGCTTCTCTGTAATTTTTCAGAAAACAAATGTGTGTTAGAGGGACTGATAGGCAAAAATAAGCAAATGTTGACAACCAGTTTTAAATAGAATGCTCCATTGTGATAACATGTGCCAAGGCTGCTTACATTTTATTAGAAATAAGTAAGCAGAAGTAGACTTGTTTAAAGGCACAACTCCTTTTTTGGTCTTTGTTGCACAAAGAAAAAAGGTCATCACCCTTTTTTGTGAGCTCAGCTCCCCTCAGTAGCTTTGAGCAGTGACTGGGTCTAATAGCGTAGATAAGTTTATGTCTTTCAGGCTGATTTTCTATCTTTCACAAAACATAAAGGTAATCAAGCAACGCCTAAGAGTGTTCTAGCCGTACCACAGATTTTATTATAAGAAGCAAAGAAAAGTAGGGAAATAAGAAGGGAAGCTTCATAATAATGGTCTTGTTCAAAAACCATCTTCAAAAGAAGGAGCATTACTTTAATAAGCATCTTCGATGTGCTGTGCAGCACTGGAACTTATGACCTACTTTCATCTAGGGGGGAGGTATTCAATTATATACAAGCTGCAAGGCTTCAGAAGCTTCCAAACTTTAATCAATACTATATTTACAAATCTATTTTTACTTTTTGGTATTCTTTCTGAAGAGTATCCTAAAATAAATTCCTGATGGAGAGCCCACTTGGGTCATTACAATACACCATCAACTTTCCCTTTCACTCTGTTCAAAGGAGCTTGATAAGATATTGTCTCGACAACTCTTTGCAAAGAGACATGTAAGAATAATTCAAACTATTGCAAGCACAGCTCAGAAAAGCAATCTGAAGATTCACATATTAAGATGGCTGGCTATCCTGATTGCAGAGGCTGACACAGAAAGCCTATCAGCATCACAAACATTTTTGTTTTTCTGATGTGATCAGAGGTGTATAAAATTGTACCTGGTAGCATTAGTTTTACACATTTGTAACACATTCCTTCTCCAAAATATTAGTGTTGAATCTGGCTTTTCTCGGTTCCATTGTTCTGCTTCAACCAAATGTGAAAAAATTTCTAAGAAATCAGCACATCCGCTCCACCGCATTCAAAATAAACCACCTCTAACAGATAGGCTGGTTAGGAAACCACATGAGAACATAACAAAAAATGTGGTCAGACTCAAACATCGCAACTCCTTCCTTCGCCCCATGCATATTAAAAAATGTACAACTCCATTAATAAAGCTGAGGTAATAAGCCAAAGAAATGCATCAATGTATATCACAAAGTATTACAAATTTACATCAGTGGTTGACTGAAATTTAGAGCAAGCCAAAAAAAAAAAGGTGACAGCCTCTTTTATCACAAAGCCAAAGCTTAATAAATGATAAAAATAAAAAAAAGAATGGGCTACCAGCTGTCATACAAATAAAGATTCAAAATTATTAGAAAAATCTTATTCCCTTAACAGGACTCATGTTATGTAATAACATGGATGTGCATCAGCAGAGCTGAGCATTTATGCAAAAATATGCTAAACAATCACTGAAAACAGCTAAGAACTTCTAAAACTAAAATGTTTTGGAAACATTTGGCAGATAACTGCAAGAAGTAAGAGTGCATTACAAATAAATTCCAACAAATCACATTGAAAAACGATTACATTTTCACACAAAGAAACCTCAAATAAAAGTGTAATTGGCATGAAAACTGTCTCACATAAATTCCTTGTGCTTTTGACTCACACTGACATTTCATTACAACTATAACAAAGGTGACCCACTAAAGCTCCTTCGCTCTCCTTTCACAGTGGGACAGACAGTCGGCCGCAAGCTACCAACTGAAAAGTTAAGTGGATCTACTGCCATTCTTTTGTTCACAGCTTTCCTGTTCATGTCAGTGACTGAGCCTTCGCCTGAGACATGCTGGTGTTTTTAAAAACTTTAAATGGGCTTCTGTTTTGCAGCCCCAAGGGCAAAAACACTGGACAGAAATGTGTGTGTGTCTATCATAGTGTCATTTTAAAATACACAAGCCAAACCTATCTCTGATCATTGAAGGCAAAAATGTATAATTTTACAATTTTTTTTATTATAAATTTATATAACATAAATTATAATTTATATTATATTAATTAAATAGGTAATACAGTGCAAAGATTAGTTCTACATGTATAATAGTGTAGAACATTTTTAATCCAGAAACAAATAGCTAGATATCAAGAATGAAATATCTCCCTTTCAGTTAAAGACAACAGGACTGAGTTGGTTAGCACAAAGTGACTGTTACGGATTTCAAGTGTGTTTCAGCAAAGAGCTTTAAGTCACACAGAGGAACATCAAACAGAGGGTCAGAGATCTTCAGGACACACCCAAACAATCTACAATCCATTCAAGGTAGACATGCCACACAGAGCTAATTTGAAAATCACTCAGTTGACTGAGTGCTTTATGATTAAAAAAAAAAAAAAAAACTATAAGATAAGGTCTTAAACCCACCATTTCTCAACCTTTGGAGTTTTAAATCACACTGAAAGATAATAATGTACGAACTACCAAACACAAAGACGTTTTGTGGACTTAGGGGACAGAAAACACTGAGAACTCCTGACCAAAGAAACATGATGGGAGTTTATAAGTTATGTCAATTTTTGCATGAGCACATTTACAAAGAACTCCAATGATTTCTTAAATGACTTGAATAATTTAATAAAAACAAACAGAGCAAAATCTATTACCCTAATTCCTTGTTAATTGTGCAGAATGTCATACAGTCCACCAACTATTTTTGTCCCCCACGGGGTCACGTGTTTCACATGGGACGGTTATTACCGCTACACAACCTGCTTCTGTTTACATGAACAGTGATGAAAAAAAAACAGAGGAAACAGACACCAAACATAACAAGTTTAGCTCTCCGTCAAAACAGAGAGAAGCAAACATCCTCTACAGTAAATCGAATTAGCTTAGCATGTTATGTTATTATAATATTCTAATATATTATTACATTTTAAGGGTAATTCATTCACACTTTCCATATCTAAAACACAGTTGGCTAGTTGTCTTGACCCTTCATGTAGAAATTGGCTGTCAGAAAATATTTGTAAAAACTCAACTTTTTAAGCTTGGCATACCTTGATTAACCAGTTTATGTCAGGCTGACTGTAAGAAAATGTGGTCATAAGACTCCTATAAATAATATCTATAAGCGGAAGGTCACTTAAATTTATTTTGGTTTCATCAGGGATCCTGATTGGTCATATTCATTTGCAAGTTACCTGTTCCGAATAGGAATGAGTTGAAATAAAAGGACTTTAGAAAACATAATAAAATAATTTTAATTATCTGTGCAGTTGAGGAATTAATGCATTTATTTGTCTCTAAATGTCTATGACAATACTTAGATGAAAATAACAATATGAATGTTTTGCTTTATGGGTAAGAAACGGAAGAAGGAAAACTAGAAATGTGTGCATGAAGGCATGAAGGTTAAAATAGCAAGGTTAAAGTCTAACCCGACACATAATTCCCACATAACATTGTTTATTTCCTACAATTATATTTATTTTGCAAAGATATTTTATTTTTACGACAATTTACAAAGGCTGTCTACATTTACTAAAATGAATAACCATTTAGTCGAATAGCTTTACTTTATAACTCAAAGCAGAACTGAGCTGCGATGATCACCACAGCTTAGGATCCACATATCTGAGCTACAAATGTCTGCCATCTTACAACACTTTACAATGGGCCAATAAGGCTTTCACACTTTTGTCAGATGATCTGAAAAGCTGTCTGTGTGATGCTTTGTTGTCACACGTTCATCCAGAGTGCATTCTGCTAGGCTGCACTACTTCCCACACCAAAATCCGCCCTAAAATGCAGTAAGGCATCTCTGGCTCCTGTTGACCTTAAATAATCAGACCTAATGATGGAAGCCTTAATCCACCAAGATGCTGTTCCCATGCTTTTAATACCACACAGAGGTTACTGTCTTAGACCACATGGCCACAACCTATCTGCGGTGCTTTCCCTGAGTCTCATGAACTTGGTTTTTCATACTCTTCGGATAAAAGGCTCCTTATTTTCTCAAGCATGTGATCTCATGCTGTCTTGACTGAGAAAGTCTAACATTTTGTGTGCAGTTTTCTTTTAGTGTCATAAGCTACCATTTACTGAGAATGTCTACGAGCACAGAAGTCCAGCACTGATTATCAAATGTAGTGAAAGAGTCCTTTGACTATGGTTTAACTTCTACAATAACACACAATCACATTCAGAACTGCTTCAGCAGGACTGGTGCAAACTTCGCCAATACCGTTAAGTCGTTATCTCATAAAGTGATCACATGCAGAACACAATAAAAATGTTTTACTAAAATACAAGACTGTCTCTAATAAAAGCCTCAACTCAAAGCAATAAAAATGGGAATAAAATTTTAAAGCAACAAAGGCTTCATGTCTTCTCATTAGCATTTATGCTTTCTGGAAAAACACCCAAAACAATACAAGTTCAACAGAAGTCCTTTCAGATGCACGTATGTTTCCAAAGCAAATGTGATATACCTAGATCTGTTACAAGTTATCATCAACCGAGAAACAAGACTCCTCCCTGTCCATTTTTTAAAAGCAACACTAATGCTATTGTTAGTCTTCAACTTCCTGCAGCAACGTATGAATGACTGACTGAATGACACGGTGAAACGTTATACCCACAAAACAGGAATTTTGATCGATCTGCAAAGCACTGATCACAGCACTACATAAACTGATATTAAACAACTGCAGGACACAAGAGAGACCGCTGTTTTACCACATCTGTTTCTAAACAAAATTATCTTGGGTGAGAAATAAACAAATTACTGAATTACAGCAAAATAAGGCCTACGAGCCGAAGTCATGGCTCAGGAGATAAAAGAAACTAAAATCACTTTTGCAATCTTGGCTAGAACACAACACGGCCCTGTCACTGTACTCCCCCTATAAACTCTCACTCTGTTTTGTTTACTGCTGTGCATCTGTAGGCGTACGACCAGATGACATCACTCGGATAACAGCTATTTACGCCTGCCTCAAAGCAACTGATGACCAGAAGTTCCAGGCAATAAAATGACTGACACGAGTAAACACATACAAGTTGGAAAAGTACAGCGGCAGGAGTGACTTTCTCGACATAAGAGAGAGCGAAAAATAGCTGCATGTTTAAATGATCGGCCTATAATTAAAGCTTGAGTTTGAAAATGACTTCATGACTAAATCCTCAACCACATTAATTCCACCAAAACCCAAACATATCATTTAATCTAAGCATGTGTGATTGCCTTAGCATTAGGCTTAAGTTGTTTTTGTTTGGGATGTGTTTATGTTTCCTAGGGCAGTAGGTTAACAGAAAAACAGATTAGAAAAACAGAAAAGCATTGCTTTTAGTTGTATTTCTATGAAACATTGTTGTACAGTGCAACTTAACTCTGTACTTGATATCAGCCACTGTCACAACTATATTTAAAACTCAAATCCCCCATGATGTTAACCAGCATTTTAAATGAGGTCAACATATCTTTTTCTTTAATAGAAAGAGGCTTGCAAGTTCCACAGTGGATTTCAGATATGGTTTTAATGTTCTTTTACTCCAACATCTATTTTCAACATATCTGTATCAAACACCTGGAGTAGAATTTTAGATGAGTTAAAAACAGAATGTTTATCAGTGTGAACTGAGTCAAACATGCTTTAATAATTCCCTGATCTGTAAACGACTGTGTGGCACCAATATCTACTGTTATGTTTATTTGCCAACTTGGCCTCTAATGCATTAAAATAAACAGGAACATTTTGCTGAGGTTATTATTTTAAATGGCCAAGTTAAGCCCACAATTTCTCATAATCCTGGCAGGTTTAAAGTAATCCTTTAATTTTACCAACATGTTTCTTCTGACTGGAGGTAATAGCAATATTTTGTGTTTTGAGTGGCCTAGCCAGGAACACAACATGAATCAAGTTGGGAATCCGTGGAGGAAGCCAAAGATTATGGCAAGAAGGGCTTTCAGTCTCAAAGACCTGAAGCTCATTAGCAAAGACGAATCTTTAAAACGCCAACGGAAACCTGTAGAACGCTGCTCCGCACTTCTAAGAAAGGTTTAATAGCAACAAAACGTTATTTCAAATTAATTGCTGAGAAGGAAATAAATATTTATTGACATTTCATTTTAAATACGCACATATATATATATATATATATATATATATATATATATATATATATATATATATATATTATATTTTTTTTTTTTTTTTTTTAAAGTTTATATTCCTACAACATTATTTTATTATTTTTTGAGAGATACCTGTCTCATTTCCTATCCACAATAATATGGTTTAATATAAATAACTTAACATTTAACTACAAATTATTTTGGGCCTATGTGGTTCAAGGTAAGCCAAAGATATATACATTTCATTTAAAACGTACACAAACACTATTTACCAATATCCCTTAGATTTAAATTCCTTTCAATGACATTCCAGAAAAAGTGCTAGAGTAGTGAGTTTATCCTTTGTTAGATGAAGCATAAAGTAATGCAGCAACCGACTGCCTGCAGCCTGATAGAAACCTGCAACACCTCTGCGTCCCCTCACTGAGATAGATCAATTTTAACATTTCAAACCCGTAAAAAGGCAGGCAGTCACGATGTAATGCTGCAGGGCCAACCCATCACTCCCACAAGGTTAACCAAAGATGGTGAGCTATGCAGCATGTCTGCTAAGCAGCTGACTGTAGGGCCTGCCTGAGCAGATAGCCCAACTAATTGCCCATCTAGTATAAGTACAATATATGTTTTACTTTATAAATATCATAGGAGCAAAAAGGTTTAATGTTCACTGTGATAGCCATTATTTTTTTTAATATACATGCTTACAATATTCAAATAACAAACAAATGTTAAACTACATTACTTTATCAACAGTGGGAATAATTGTAGCTTTTCTATTTTAGACAAGTAATTATATAATGTAATGCATCTATGTTTTACATATTAAACTAGTCTCAAACTGTGCTACATTTACTCAGGATTACTATATCTGAGCTTAACAGGTATACTCAGGTATGCCTTCTAACTAAGCATATGCCTAACTAATCATGCCTAGTTAGGAGACATAGAATATATATAAACATAAAACACATTTTTAAACTAAAAGTAAAACTGAAATGAGAAGTTAGTTATTCGGATTACATTTGAATAGTCTTTATAAATAGGTCATTCTATATTGTGTTAATGCCTGTAATAGCAGTTAAATGTGCTTTAAAAAAAACTTCAATATTTGTTTCGAAGTCGAGCATCGCTTCTGATAGGTAGTCTTTTCTGAGTCAAGAGGTAATTGAAGCAAAGTAAAACAGAACTTACCAGTGAATTCACTACATCCATACTGTTCAGTGAAGTTAGTTTTAAGTTGGATTAATCTATAAAATAGCTCTGAAGGGTATAATCACCAAATATCCGACGTAAAATATCGAAAGCGACCTTAACTCGTCGCCGTGACAACACTTGTGTTTTCAAGGCAGTTGCGTTACAATAAATCACCTTGGACGACATCGTCGTCACCATTTGGCACGAAAGGGGAAAAAAATATATTTACCTCAATTAAACCGACTACTTAAAGTGTAGCCTGTGTTACTCACGTTTGACGTTGAAGAGACATCCAAAATTGGTTAAGTTTACAGCCAAGTTATGACAGAGTAATACGTCACATCCAAACCTACGTTTCAAATGTTTAGCTTGGAAACTGACAGCTTTCAGTCCGCCACTTACCTTCACATAGAGTCACTTTAAGTATAATCCAGGGCTTCTCTGAGCATGTTATGGACTTATAAATCCATCCCATGCACAGTTCGCCTGCATTGCTGCCATCTTGTCCTAGACGACAGGAAGGGAGAGCTCGCTCTTGGTAACGCCACCATCTCCCACATTTCAAACATGAAATAACTCTTGCATATGGACGTCCGGGAGCAGTACACCAAGTCCGGCTGGTAGCTACTCAGCTCAGATCCGCGTCCTTTCTCGTTGGGCGCCGTTGCCCATCTCTGAAAGGGTGCCCGTTACCCCCTGTCTAGACGAGCAGCTCCGCGGCCCTGCCAGCCTCTAACATGTCCCTTCTCTCTCTCTAGCAACTGGAAGCAAATGTTTGTGAACTGACGGCATCAGTCAGACCTAAGTAATCCATTGCAGATTACCTTAAAAATAGAACTTATTTGGAATACAGTATTTGGATTATATATATATATATATATATATATATATATATATATATATATATATATATATATATATATATATATATATAAGGGCTGTAGGTTTGATGGCAGTGGACCACCTTAATTTGTAATTATGAGAAAGTTTGATAAAAACATTCAGAATCAACTTTATTGGACAAGAGTGTGGGCACGAACAAAGAATTTGATATTGGTTTTCAAGGATTCACAGAGTACTTACATAAAGAATAAATATATTAGCTGTAGAAAAATATAATAAAATATGCAGGATTTACATGTATGACCATTTTTGTGGCACACATCAACATTTTATTTTTATTTATTGTATTCTGATGTGTGCAAATTTTAGGTATATATTTCAGAAATTAGTCTAAAGCGATAGAACCGCTTTCATCTTTGTCAGCAGCTAAATTGCTTTAAGAAAATATCTTTGTTAAAGGGAACAAATTAGTCACAGAGCACTCAACTGTATAGCTATCAATTATGCTGTGTAGATCAATTGTTATAGTCTACAAAAATGTAGGTGTGAATCTTCATCTTTTTTCATCCTTAAGAACAAAGCACCATACCTCATAAAGTAGAAAAGATGTGTGAATATGTCTTTTTCTGTCTATCGTGAGCAAACACAGCACTTGGTGAAAAGGAAACCCAAAAGTAATAGAAAACTCTTTAGGCTTTGAAACACATTGCATTTTGTTGTATTTTATTGTTCCCAGAGGCATCGTGACTTATTTGCTCAGACATAATGAATACCTCACACTACTATATTAAAATAATGCAAATGAACTTATGTTTTCCAAGCTTAAACAACTGTTCAGTATGTAGCCTCTAAGGCTAAAATCACACACGTGATTAGGTTAAACATACAGAAGGAATTATGTATAGGGAAACCTGTACATAGTTACAGGTATTATATAATGGGTAATACTGGTAAAAACCGGTTTGAGAACGGAAAAATAAAAACTAAATATGGCTACATGTGAACGATAACTGCTGCGCTCTATTACTCTAGTCTGTTGGCCAGGCTAGACAGACTCGCTGAAGCGCGCGCTCTTGGTGGCTGTGATTTGCTTCCCCCTGTTGTCCAGCAGAATGATCAGTGTCAATTGGTGGAATATCACTTGTTCCTGTTTCTGCTGAACAGAAACAGCAGACAATTGTAACGCATGCGTTTCATCTCACATATATCACACGGTATTTGCTTAGAGACATACTATGCTTTAATTCATTTTGGAAGTGTGGTTTCATCGTAGTGATTTCTCATCTTGGTGTAATTTAACCAAACGCTAATGTAAACCATAGTATATAAAACTGATTTTTAAAATATAATGACTTTTTTTCAATCCGTAATGCTGCAGCCGATGCTTTTATTTTGAAGAAACTGTGGTAGCCGGAAGTAACTTTGTTGTTCCTGCACGCGCAACGGAACGCGACTGTCTGCCTTCTCGCCATTTTAGTCATCGGCCAGTCCAGCCGTTGATCTGTTAGCTGCTCGAAGGCAACGTAAAAAATCACCATAAAACTATGCCGATGACCTAGTAGTTTTAAAGGAAATTCCTGCATCTTGCTTATTTTGGTGTTAGTTGTAGTGGTTGATCACTTTTGAGGCAGATCCTCTTCAGCCATGTCGACGGAGGGAACAGCCGAGCAGGTAGCAACACGCACTTCTATTCATGGCCAAGCTAGCGGGATATCTGTGTCGTAGCTAATGCTTTATCATACAGCATTGTTAGGCACGTAAATCAGTTCGGAATGTTCGCTGTGTGCAGCTCTATCGGGGGAATCAAACGCGAAGAAGTCATGTACTTTGTTTTTTTTTTTTTTTCGTGGCGTGGTCGTGCGCCATATTGATTCAGCTGCTTTGTCGCAACGTGAAGCTAGCCGATACCAACACTATGAGCTAACATTAGTTCACAGTCGAGTTACTTTGTTTCTGATAGTTAATGAATTATTTTTACTCTAGATATTGCTGTGTAAGGTTCCATTTAATGGCGCCAGCTAGAAAAACCAAGATACCTAGGGAAAATACGTATTTGAGCCTATTTATCTCGATGTTGTGCTGCTTTTCGTTTTTGTTATGTTTAGGGTCCGGTATTGATTAACACAAATACCTCCTTGCGTGAGTGTCCAGCGCTATGTGGGCCCTCGCATCACATTATTACTACAAGCATTTTGAGTTCGCTAACAACATTGCTTGTTGCTTTTTTTGTGTTACAGACAGCAACTGAGTATATTCCTGAGAAGGTGAAGAAAGCAGAGAAGAAGTTGGAAGAAAACCCATATGACCTTGACGCATGGAGCATTCTGATTCGAGAAGCACAGGTTTAGTGACACCGAGTTGTATTACTGGGGATAAGGATACTGGGAATGAGGGTGGTGGGCTTGGGGTTAGAATTTAGATCAATACAAAACTTTTGATTTCGTCTTCCACCTCATGATTGGCAAGATTGCCATTTTATGTTAAATAGTGAGTGGAATGTAAATGCAATCTCCTCCTGTAGAATCAACCCATAGATAAAGCAAGGAAGACCCATGAGCGACTTGTCTCACAGTTCCCGAGTTCTGGCAGGTTCTGGAAACTGTTCATTGAAGCTGAGGTTAATACTTTTTTTATTCTTTTCCCTTGTGTGCATGGCTGAGACTTATTCTAACATAATCAACTATGTGATTTTCACACAATCCAAATGTATCTGACTTTAATGGAGTTTAAAGTCACAATTCTGGTTTTGAGCCTTTTTGTCTAATCTCAAAAGACGTTCTTCAAAAGCTAAAGAATTCTCAGTTTCCTAAAACGAAGTGTGCAAAGTTAAAAACCTTCTAATGAACCTTTTATAAAAAATGATACAAAACACTCTGCAGTTGGGCTCAACTAACCTTCATTAGGAATTGTGCCTTTAAGCAAGAAGGGGTTATTATCTATAACTATTTAAGGATAATTCCTCATGTTTCCAGGTTAAACGAAAGATTACATATCATCTGCGGCATATTAAATATGGGGTAAAGTGCATTTGTTGCATGTTTGGTCTGCAACAGTATTAAAACTATTTTAATGGTATTGGAGTGCATTAGCCTTTTATTCACTTGTCGTGTCAATTTATTGCCTCCTGTGTCATTTCTTTTGGGTTATTTTCATAAAGGACGATCTTTATTGTGTGGCCCATTCTTTTCTTGAGACCTTTCGCCCCACTTCTCCTGAACACACAAACTGTGACCCTTTGCTTGTTTTTATTTATTTTATTTTTGTTTGCCAAGAATCAGTTTTACTTTCATCCAACCAACAATTTGAACAGAAGCTTTAATCTCCCTTACACCCGATGATCAGTTTTCTAACAAAAAGTCACATTTTTTACACTAAATGTATTAATTTTCTAAAATTAAGCAGTGATGTCAGTGTATTTAGATTGTAGATTCTCCTCCAAATAAAACCTCTTCATGTATTCTGCCTTACACTAACTTTCTGCAATTATGCTGTGAATTTAGGACAACAAATTTTCTATTTTTTTATGATGGACCTCAACCCTTAAATTTCTTATTTGCATTGAAGTTGTTATAGCAATAACAATGTTAGCAGCAAATACAATAATAAAGATAATGTAGAGTAATCTAAGTCATTATTTGTTTTACCATAAAACAGAACAAGACAAATAAACCAAAAGGATATTATTGGTGTTTATTTATTTTAAAGATAAGTGTAGAGTTGACGGTATCAAAGAGATGCGACTTTAGTGTGATTTATGACCCTTATGGATTATTAAACACATACAATTTGGGATTCTTAACCAGATGGTACTGAAATATTTTTCAGAAAAGGGAAAATATTGTCAGCTGTTGGTTTGTCCATATTGCCACTTCAAATTGTTAATCAATGTTATATAAAAAAATAAAATTGACAAAGCTTATACTACAATTGAAAAGGTTAAACAAATCCAGCATCAACATTGTTTTGTTTTTTGTTTTTTTTTACAGTGCCTTGCAAAAGTATTTTCATAAACCTTTCACCATTTTTGTTACAGTTGTGAACTTATACATTTTTATAAGAATTTTATGTGAAAGACGTACACTTTTAGCACGCAATTATAAAGGGAAAGGAAAATGCATGTTTTTCAATATTTGTGGAAAATAAAGGCCTGTAAATTTGGCGTCTATTCACTCCCTGTGGCTGAGATCCTTTAACCACTTTTCACTACAATTACATTTTGGAATTTCTACTAGCGTGCTCTAAAATTTCTTCTAAATAGAACTTTTATTCCTTTGTTTTTTATCAACACTATTCTGTTGTTTAAATATTCTGTCATCTGCTTTAAGATTAATCTCTTCCCCTGTTTTAAGTACTTGAGGTTTTAACAAGTTTCTTTTCAAGTCTAACCAGATCACCTTTCTCTTGCTTCAGAAAAGTATCTCCACAGCATGATGTTTTGTCTGCCCCTTTTGTCCCTATAAAGTATTCCTTGACATTTTCTGATGAAGCACTGCTCACTTCAGTGTGAAATCATGCATGATTTTCTGCTTCTTTATTATATAAATCCCAATAACATGTTCTAAAGTTTGGTTGTAACGTGACAAAATGCAAAGGAGCTCAATGGGTGTGAATACTTTTGCCAGGTACTTTTTCTGTCCTCCATTTAACTCCAAATACCTGAATTTCCTTAAATCAGCTGTATTAGTTAGATTTGAACAATCATAAAGATTTTATTTTCGAAATAACACTATTAGAATTATCAAACCAATTAAAGTCTCCTAGCATTACTATCAATGACATACACCAAATCATTCTTAGTGTAGCTGCTCCCCCTTGTGGTAAGTATATGTATGTGCTAATTTCTTTGTATTTAAACAGAACAACTGAGGACCACATTGGAAATTCCCCCAAAATGTACAAAATAAAAATGTTCTCTGCATATTATTGCCATTTGCCATGTCATGTTCGATTTGCCTGCTAGCGTTGTTTCCCCCACTGAATTATAAAATATGGATCGAGACAAGTCCTATGAAGATTCATTTATTAGGTGCCCTGGAGTTAGTAGATATACTAATATAGACTCATGGTGCTGTAAACAACTAATATTCATTGAGGAAACGTCTCTAAACTTGAATACTTTTTTAAGATTTACACTCCCTTTACTCTTAATACATTTGGTAGGTAAACTTTGAGAACAGTGACTGGAATTAGCCTTCTGTAAATATGTTTTTCTACAGTAATGTGTGTAAGGTTATACTCTTGACTATCAAAGGCTTTTGAGTTTGGACATTGGCAGCTGAACTGGAGCTTTTGCCCTTCACCTTCTCACACTTTACTGCACGTCTCTGCAAACCACACAAAGGCTTAGGAGCCAGATGTAGCCATCGCTGAGAAGTGGACTCGGAGAAACTGGAGCTCAGTTTTTAGTTTGAAGAAGCTAAATTTGTCCTTTTCACTAATGACATGCTATTGTGAAGAAAAACCACTTTCACATAAAAACTTCTTGAAAGTATTTTGGGCAAAAATGTTTGGAGGTTTAAATCTGTGCTTTTCTTTAGTGCAAAGATGGAATCGTCTTGACCTGAATTTGAAATGCTAAATTTAAGCAGGCTAGAGTGTTTTAGTTTGTGTGCAGTAGGGCCAGAATTTCAAGTTGTTCTGACTCTCCTGTGACACATTTATGCCAAATAAGGTCACTTGTAAGTTATGCAGATTTCAAGTCTATTTTGACTAAAAACAGGTCTTTTGTGGTATACCTCAAGACAATATGTAAACTCTAACATTCTGTATTAAAAACTTAAAGATAAAGGTTCTATGCTGTATTTCTTACATTTTATGAAAAGTGAACTAAATATTTGCAGGATATGTTCAGGATTTTCTTATTCCTATTCTTCTAGTCTGTATACCCTCCCACACCTCTCAGCCTTGTATTCAGTTTTTTATTTTATTTTGTTTTTTAAGGAGTAGGGTGCCTGAAAAGATTAAACCATTTCACAAATATACTTCTCTCTACCCATTTGCATTTTTCACAAGGAAAAGACTTTGATCTTAAACTCACACATAATTTAAACATTTGTGTCCAAAAAAATCCCAATGTTTTTATGTTTAGCAGGAAGGATTTAAGTGAGATGAGATGGCATGTAGGATGTGAAGAGGCAGGGATGTTATACTAATGTGCAACATTTTTTACTTGGGTTTATTATGATGCAATAATTGCTCAAAATTATGTGTGGCATTAAAATGTTTATTTTTACTCATTAGCTAAACTTTCCAATCAGTATTGTTACTGGAAAGAGCCAAATGATTTTTTTAAAGGCGAAAGATTATAATCAGTAAACCAGTTTATTAGCCATGCACCCCTAAAAGTTATTGTAGGATGGTTATTTAATATTTCAGCCTTTAAAAGCTGGGTTTACTACAATTAAATTAATTCTGACAATATGAATTGTTTGTTTTTCTATTGCGTTTTCTTGGCTTATGTGGTGCAAGTGGGAAAAAAATAAAATAAACCCCTTTCTAAAAGTTAGTTGTCATTCTTGTGTGAATATCACTGTTGATATTTAGTGTTGTGTGAATGTGTGTGTGTTTGATTTATTAAAACTGCATGAATGCATGTTTCCTTTGAGCTTTACATTTATAAGTTTTTACACTTTTATTTGCAGATAAAGGCTAAAAACTATGACAAGGTAGAGAAGGTAAGTGTCCAAACTGAAAGCTCGTTTTCAATGTTATAGCTCTGTTTAATTGTAGGCTGAATATGTAGGAATTTTGCTAATTAGATTTTTTGGGAAAAAAAAAAACAAGTTTAACTGGTATCTTCTGTCGTGCCTTTTCAATAACGTTTGAACTATCTGTCTTCAATGTTCATGCTCACCCCAAATACTTTCTAGTTCTTTCTTTTCACATATTTTCATCTATGTAATATGCTTGATGCTGTGTGTACCTTTTATGTTGCTTCACTTTAATAAAGTCTTCAAATGTTTAAGTGCCTGCTCATTTCTGATTTTAACTATTTTATTTCAGCATATAATCTCAGAAGTTCTTCAAGCGTCAAACTGTAGCTTAAAGATCGTATAAATTAAAAATTTAAAAATATATTAATGATGGAAACAGTTTTTGCCCCCAAGGACATTCGACCAGCTGATTGGTTACTATATACAGATTGTGTACGTGATTTCTGTCTTACAGAGTAAATGTAAAATGTTTTTTTTCTGCATGTTCTCGCATCTTGTTGCAGTTGTTTCAGAGGTGCCTAATGAAAGTGTTGCACATTGACCTGTGGAAATGCTACCTTGCATATGTTCGAGAGACCAAAGGGAAGCTTCCCAGCTACAAGTAAGAAGACATTCTGAGTTATGACATCCAACATGTGAAGATAATGTACATAATTTAATTCCCTTATTCTCAGAGAGAAGATGGCCCAGGCGTATGATTTTGCCCTTGATAAAATTGGAATGGAAATTATGTCCTACCAGGTCTGCAAATATGAACTTTTATTAAATTGTTTTAGTTTCTGTTCAGCGCTCTTATTTGACTAGCTGTTATTTCTTTCTCTCAGATTTGGGTTGACTACATAAATTTCCTAAAAGGAGTGTAAGTGTTTTTTGTTTTTTTTCAATTTGTTGACCTTAATTTTATAGTAACTAAAATCTTGTTTGTTTTGTGTCTTCTATTAGTGAGGCAGTGGGCTCATACGCAGAAAATCAGAGAATCACTGCGGTTCGGAGAGTCTACCAAAGAGGTTGCGTGAACCCAATGATAAACATTGAACAGCTCTGGAGAGATTATAGCAAATATGAAGAGGCAAGTGAGCCAATCAATGTTTAGTATTTTTTAGGTTCCTTGTTTTACAATAGCATAAACTAGTCAAACATCTTCATTCTCTTTGGGCACCTAATGCATTTTAGGCTATTAATGCATTTTAATGGCAAATACATATTTGCCATTCTGCCATCCTAAGCGAATGCTGCTGCCTGGTAATAGGGGTGTGAAAAATCACATGGTTGCTTCATTTAGATGACATATACATATTTACTGGCCAGACACTCCCAAAGAAGAAGCATAATGACACATGGTGGTAGTATTTTGGTTTCCATCTGTGTTGACTTGCCGTTGAAGTCAACACACAAATTACACATTTGTGTCAATTAATTCTAAACAATACATTTATTTAAATATCAGCAGAATTTAGATCAGTCAGCAAAATTACCCTATGCTCTCCAGAGTGGCTTCAATTCACAGTACTTGATCTGGAATTGACATTAATACGACAGGAAATTAGGTGTTTAATTTTGGAAAGATTCTAGAATGGAAATAGTTCTGGAGACATTCATGCAAGCAGGGCGTATGAAAGTTACTTGAAATTTAAAAAGACTGACATGAGTTATAGTGTTTGGTCCCATTAGCGATGGAGGATTTCTGTTATTTTGAACAAAGTTGATAAAGTTTCTCTGTGTAAACTTTACACGGAAACTTACAATGGATGCCAAAAGCTATCAAGCACAAATATATACTGTAGAAAAAGCAGGAATAATCTATGGATTTTATTTACAGGGTATCAATGTGCATTTGGCTAAAAAGATGATTGAAGATCGCAGCAGGGATTACATGAATGCAAGGAGAGTGGCAAAGGTGAGAAATCAGATTCCCACTGAATAATGTCCCAAATACTGTTCTGGGTAATTGATACAGGCTGTATGTGGTTTTTGCAGGAGTATGAGACAGTAATGAAAGGGCTTGACAGAAACGCACCGTCAGTCCCACCACAGAACTCCCCTCAGGAGGCCCAGCAAGTGGAAATGTGGAAAAAGTACATTCAGTGGGAAAAAAGCAACCCACTCCGTACAGAAGACCAGACCCTCATCACAAAGAGAGGTGACACTAAGTGCAATGCTAAATGTTGTTGGTTTTGTCTCAAAACATTTTTTTGGTTATCATATATAGTTTCTTACATTTATTTCAGTTAATATCTGAATATCGATCTCTATTAATATAGAGATCGTCTTACCTTCAGATACGACACTAGAGGGCAGAGTTTTACTCTTTTCTGACACAAATCCCTTTATTTTACTGTTGCACTGCAGGGACATTTTTTAATTAATTGCTTTTTAATTTGATTGGATGCAGTGATGTTTGCCTATGAGCAGTGCCTGCTGGTTCTGGGCCACCATCCCGACATTTGGTATGAGGCAGCTCAGTACCTGGAGCAGTCCAGCAAGCTACTGGCAGAAAAAGGAGTAAGACACACCTACACTTTCAAAACTGAGTCTAAACAATTTTCAGATATTAAATATCAGATAAATCTTATGTCTTCATTCCTAATTTTTTGTTCTTTTTCTTTCTTTCAGGACATGAATAATTCAAAGCTGTTCAGCGACGAGGCAGCTAACATCTATGAACGTGCCATTGGGACTCTCCTCAAAAAGAACATGCTCCTCTATTTTGCGTTTGCTGATTACGAAGAAGTGAGTGTACAGTTACGTGTTCAGAACAGACTAACCAATTCATTATATACCTCTCCAACAACAATATTTTTGTGTGTCTCTCTCAGAGTCGCATGAAGTACGAGAAAGTGCACAGCATCTACAACAAACTGCTTGCGATCGAGGACATCGACCCCACGCTGGTCTACATCCAGTACATGAAGTTCGCCAGGAGGGCAGAGGGCATCAAATCAGGTCGCGCCATCTTCAAAAAGGCCCGGGAGGACCTACGCACACGTCACCACGTCTACGTGTCTGCAGCTCTGATGGAGTACTACTGCAGCAAAGTAAGACGAAGCAGAAGTTCGGTGCGTGGTTTGAGGAGTGGCTGGACACACAGATGGTTCAAAATCTTGCTTGTGTTTTTCTCAACAGGATAAATCAGTGGCCTTTAAGATTTTTGAGCTGGGTTTGAAGAAGTATGGAGACATTCCAGAGTACATACTTGCCTACATTGATTACCTCTCCCACCTTAATGGTTTGTAACATCCTCTAAATTGTTCACCTTCCTGTAGCTTTGCTGCTTGCTTTTACAGACGTTGTTTTATGTGTCTGATTCTTTTCTCAGAGGATAACAACACTAGGGTTTTGTTCGAACGGGTCCTCACCTCTGGAAGCCTATCCCCAGAGAAATCAGGGTAATGTCAAGCATTTGGCTATGTTGTCTGTGCATGTCTGAGTTTAAGATATCGGTCCAAACCAGTGAACTGTGACACACATCTCCCCCTCAGTGAGATCTGGGCTCGGTTCTTGGCGTTCGAGAGCAACATTGGAGACCTGGCCAGTATTCTGAAAGTAGAGCGCCGACGTTTCACAGCCTTCAAAGACGAGTATGAGGGGAAAGAAACGGCTTTGCTTGTAGATAGATACAAGTTCATGGACCTTTATCCCTGCTCTACCAGCGAACTCAAAGCCCTTGGTTACAAGGTGTGTTTTTCTTCCTGTTACATGAGTTTGAATCATGATCGCCAGTGTAGTTGAGCCAAGAAAGACTTTGTGATCAGGTGTGGTGATGTTTGACACGTCTTCCTGCTTGTTTGTAGGATGTGTCTCGTGCCAAACTGGCAGCACTGCTCCCTGAAGCTGTGGTGGCTCCCTCGGTGCCTACACTAAAGGACGATCCTGATCGTAAACCAGAGTATCCCAAACCAGACACCAATCAGATGATCCCGTATCAGCCACGTCACCTCGCTCGTACGTAATCCAGAATATTTAATGCAAGGTTAATTTTTGTGTGTTGAGTTCTGTTTTCTGTGGCCTGCTGCTGCCTTTCCACTGTTTTCCCTCTAAATAGACATGATGTGTAAATGGATTCATCTTTGATCTTACCTCTGTTCCTCCCCACAGCTCCAGGTCTACACCCGGTCCCTGGTGGAGTTTTCCCAGTCCCTCCAGCTGCTGTTGTCCTAATGAAGCTGCTCCCTCCGCCTACGTGCTTCACAGTAAGTTACGGCCGGTTAACACAACCAGGCCCATCTCTAATGAGTTGTCAGCAGCAGCAGTGTTCAGTTTTCAATTGTTTCTGTCCATAGGGTCCCTTTGTTCAAGTGGATGAGCTCATGGAAACTTTTAGGAGATGTACACTTCCTGAGAGTAAGTTTGTTTGTTGTCTCTGTTCGAAAAGCAACAGTAATTAGCTGAATACTTTCAGTCTAAAGGAAAAAGTCTTTCAGAGCCTCACAAAAATATTCACACCTCTTGAATTTTATGTTTTCATTTACAGTGTTATGTTACAAACATAAAGAAGTATATAATAATGAGGTGGAAGTCAATGAGGCAGATGAGACAAAAGTTCAGTTTTTCCCTCATCTGACCAGAAGACCTTCTTCAATATGTTTTCTCTGTCCCCAAACATGAACTTCGACTGTCTTTACAGTGCTTATTACAGTTTTCATTTCTATTTTAACAATTATTTTCTTCATACCACTCTTCCGTGAAAAGTTGAAAACGTGGCATAATGTTTCACATCGTTCCTTGGTCTTTATGATGGTGTTTGTTCATGTTCTCCAGCTTGGATTTAAACTGAGATTAAATTACACACAGGTAGACTCCATTTACTAATCTAGTGATTTCTGAAAGCCATCTGGTTGCAGTTAATTTTATTTAGGGCCATCAGAATAAACATTCACATGCAAGCCACACTTTTCGGGTTTAGAAATTTAAATTCTTTCTTCCCAAGCTAGTCTCTGTTGCTTTATTCACACAAAATCCAAACAAAAGACATTGAATTGTATTATCCCATTTAAATATTCTCTTAGTTTTTCATTATAATACGGCTGATTGTGTTCAGGTGTTGATGCTGCTGTGGAGCTCATCACCGGCAGACAGCCGGAGGCGGCAGGGGAGGGCAACGGCCCCATGGAGAACCACGCTACTGCCAAGTCCCTCAAGAGGCCAAACGCCGACTCCGACGAGGAGGACGACAAGGGAGCCATAGCTCCACCCATTCACGACATCTACCGCGCGCGCCAGCAGAAGAGGATTCGATAAACCGAAACCGCTGGAAGAATGTAATCTTAACAGACTGTCAAAGAGAATAAAAACACACGTCCACAGGACTGGGTTTTACATCTGTACAAATAACCATACACGCGCTCACACAGATACTTTAGCACACAAAAGTGTTTTAGTGTTTTTTTTTTCCGTTCTGTCAAGACTTTTTTTTTTTTATTATTATTTTGAAAGACTGATAATTATACTGTACAAAGTTTTTAATTCTACTGTGGACTTTGGGATACACTTCAGTTCTGATCTTATGTTTCAGTTGTTCCAAGGATAGCAAAGTGGAAACTTTTTTTTTTTTTTTTTTTTTTTTAGATATCCGAGGAAACGCTGTTCCTTTCAATAAAATTGGAAAATAATTTGAACCGCTTGTGTTTTTTATTTAAGCATGAAATATTGCTGATGCTTCAATGCTAGCTTTTTCGGTGAATCAGCAGAAGTGGGACCCATTTGAGAACAGATTGGGCTCTCTGTTTACTAGTGTTTCTAATGGGAGAATGAAAAGGTTTACATGCTTTCTTTTAGTGTTTACGTCCTGACATTTAAACCAGTTAAGCCAATGGCACCGTCATGTCTTGCCGTAAGTGTGTTTGTATCCTGGAAATGTTTCTCTGTGTCTCGGTGGTAGTTTGAAGTAACGGGTAACAGCTGGAGCGCAGTGGAAGCATATGAAGGATTCTGTGGTTTTGACTTCTTGGAACAAAAGGATTTCTGTCACAAACAGAACTATGAACTATAAGAAAAAGGGGGGGGGGAACACAGACATATCTTATTTCACAGAAACAAATTCACAAGTTTATTTTTCTTAAATTTACATGCAGATAATTACTTTGTCTTTCACACAATTATCCACTCTGAACCAGTTTATAGCTAGCATTCCAGATGCTATTGTCTCCTTAGAGCTGATGCAAAAGATGCATGAAAGCTTCTATTCTACATCTCAATTTTACCTTAGATGACCTAAAATACAAACAAGATGTTTCAAACCAGCAGGAAACACTCCAGTCATTTCCTGTAAGCCAATTAGAAGGGTTATTTGTACCTGATTTAAACAAAGACCACTAAAACGTGGCTGAGATAGTCAGAAAAGAGAAAGAAACTCTCCAACATCTGTTTTGATTTTTCAGAAAACAAAACGAGCCAGAGTCAGGAGCACGTCCCCACTGTCACCACAGCAGAATAACGGACTTGTACGATTTCCAATGTCAAATCTTCACATTTTTATCTGATGCTATTGCACAAGAAAAACAGAGACAGCCAACCTGCAGGTTTGCTTTGATCTATTTGAGCTTAACAAATAACTTTTTTCTATTTCAGAAGACACATCAGTGGTTTTCACATCAAAATGAGCATTTTGCCTCAGTGACCAGCACCAAATAAAATAGTTAAATAGATCATTAAATACTATAGCTTACATTTTTGCTCAGTCATCTGTTACTATCTGCACAACTCCATTTGAACATGTTTTTTTTTTTAAACACTTTGATATATAACTTGTATAAATATTATTGCAACAACATGTTGATACTAGACAATTTAGTTCCAAAGTACTGAACAAAAGTCTCAGGGTGAGCTTTATGAAACTGTCCCAGCAGCCGCCTCTTCTCCTTCCTGGAGAGTTTGGGGTTCTCATAAACTGTCCTCAGTAGAGAAAGGATCTCCTCCTTCGTAGCTTTCTGTCCACTTTCAGAATATTCCTTAGCACTAACCCTTGAGCAGTATGTTGTGCCTGCGGTGGAGAAGCAGAGAAAAGAAATTAATTTACTGCGGAGCAAGTCGTTCCTGTTAATCTACAACAGCAGATGAACCTGCTAACCTGTTATCACATCCGGATCCTTCCCCATTATGATATTCTTCAATCTTTCACTCACCATCTTGTGCAAGGAGATGGGAATCTGGTAGAAAAATCCAACTCAATTCAGTTCAATCAAACTCCTTTTTGTTATCTCAACACCAAAGGCATTACATTTCTTTCTAAGAAACAAACCGTCAGCGCTTACTTTGAACATATCACAGTAGTTATCCATCATGAACAGAACCATCAAGTCCACCTTGCCCTTCGAGAGCCTTCCGCTGTATACGATGGAGCTGGAGAAAGCCCTCTTTACCGCCATCCTGTTCTCAATCTGGGAAGAGCATTTAGAGTTAATGAGGAGCAAAAACGAACACAGAGCGGCACCCAGGATGAACAGGAGCGCTGACCTCTTTGTGCAGCTTCACCTCCTGCGGTTTGGCCGCAGTGGCCATGAATCTCAGGAGCCTCCGGAGTTCCTCCCGGCTGTGGGAGTCCTGCAGCTTCAGGCTCAGCTGCAGCGCCTCTAGAGCCGGCTCCAGCTTCCCGTTAACTGACAACGCAACAGTAACAATTACAAACTTTAAACTGACTGAAAATAGTTATTGGTTCAACACTATGAGCTGGTTGCATGATCCAAAAACAAGACAGGGAACAATTCCTGCTGCTGTTGAATTGAGCTGCTTTAGTTTCCACACAATTATTATGGATTATGCTTTTCTTGTAAAGGAAGTAAATAGTAAAGAAATCTCCTTTTAGCCAGTTGACCATCATGCACTTTCTTTGACACAACATTTAAAATTATTTTGAAAGGTAGGAACTGAAAAAAAACCCGACTGCTTACCAAGTAGTTCTGAGATCCCAGAGTGGATATCAAAGATGTAGTTGTTAAGCAGAGGTGGCCGCTGCGTCTGTGCGTAATGCCTGACCAGGACCTGGTAAAGCAACCTCTTGCACTGAACAAGGTCATCCGCACAAGCAGCCAAACCTCGACTGACTTCCACCACCAGCTCATCAGGCAGAAACTCCAGACAGTCCACCGCCACTGACATCCACTCATCAGCCCTGAGGCAGAGCGAAGGAGAGGAATTAGTTTTATACATGGATTTTTTTTTGTACTTTAGTACACTTTTTTTTTTCTTATTTAAGTACCAGACATAGAAACAAGATGTAAAGACAGTTGTCCAGATGGCTTAGAGTTTAACTGTGGACACTGCAGTTTTTGCATATGGTCCCTAATCTACTTATCCCACTGTGTGTAATTGTACTATAATCACAGCCTTAAATGTGAAGGATTTCAAGACACCACATTATTGTGCAAATTATTGGCCAGTTATAGGTTCAATTGTGACTCATGATAAAAATAAGGAAAAATACATTTCTTCTGATTCTGACATGGTTTCTCATCAAAGGGTAATTATTTTAGGCTTTCGATCTGGGAAGTAGTTTTGGAAGCTCATAGATTATGGCTGTAAGTTGAGAAAATTACAATAAAAGTGACTTTTTCACAAGTCACAGTTAGGACTTACTGTGCTTCGCTGAAAGCTTTCAGAACTTCTCTGTCCAGGTAGCTTGTTGTACACAGCAGGTCTGGGTTGCTGGCCGTGCCATGCAGAGAGGATCGTGAAGCGACCTCGCCTTCTAGCAAGCTCTCCAGCAGGGGGAGCTCTATGAGCTGCAGCAGCCTGGACACCGCCTGCTGGTGCCACACTTCATACAAACCTGCCAAAGCCAAACAGCAGTTTTTACAAGCGGCAGCAATCAGCAGTTTTACAGCGTTTACAAATGAAAACATTTAGACTGGTTTGTTTTACAACACGCTTTTGGGTGTCTGGTGGGTCAGGACAGAAGCTTACACTCCTGCGAGAGGCCGAGGTGGCTCATCTGGGGGGTGATGGTGGCACTGAGGTTCAGGTTCCCCAGCACCTCCTCCAGCAGCTTCTCTCTCTTTACAGGGGAGTGGGTGGAGTAGATTGGGACCCCTTGGCTGATAGGTTACATAAAGAGAGCAATCAATGGAAGTGATTCAGAGACTCATTACAGGAACAATCAATACAGCAAAAAAAAAAAAAAAAAGCTTCCTTATACCTGTCTTTCATTTACATGGTGGCTTTTCAATAAATGAAGTATGTATTTCTTGTATAAAAAGGTAAACTTTGTCTCGTGAAGTCTTGATTTTTTTCCATGAAAACTGAATCTGTTTGTTTTATCATTCCAGAGGCAGAGACTGCAGAATGTCTCAAACTACTTATTAGGCAGGATGATAGTTTAAAGTATATTTTTTGTAAGTTGAAATCACCCATCATTGTTGATTTTACTTTCTGGATTTTCTGCCAATTGCCTTCCTACATGTCCAGATAAAACCAAACTATAGCATGTTTCCTAATGTCTCATTACTCACAACCACAGACTTTGTTTTGTTTTGTTTTTTTATAGCTTTTTTTCCTACTGAGTTTTGATGTTTCATGAAAGTGTTATTAATCTTATTTCTCTGTGCTTTTTTAATTTTTGTAATTTATCTTTTTTTTTGTACCACATTTGAGCAGTGTTTCGTCCTTATTTTGTAGTTTACCAGTCATTTTATTTAGCTTCTTTATTTTATAATACAAATAAAACTTGAGTCCTGGACTATTTTTGAGCTTTCTTTTTTTTCTCTTTTGTACATATAAGATGTTACAACATGATTCCATACCTTTCGCTTGTCAGTGAGCAGCTGCTCTGGTTCATGTTCGGCGAGCCATAGCCACTCTTGACGACGCCAATTGACTGAGAGTTGGTATTGGTCAGAGCTAAGGAGGAGCTGGTCACTGGACCCAGGAACCTGTACAAACTGACGCTGCTGTCCTCGAACTTGTCTCTTTTCTTCTCCTTTCCAAACACTTTAACCCCGACTGGCTCAAACACCTTAGAGTCCATGAGGACCTGACAGAGACGGACGGCCTTGTGTCGAGGCACCACCTCATCGCCAAAGAAGCGGCTGAGGGTGATGTGCGACAGAACCACATCCACGGCTTCTGAGCCCAGGAAGCAGTCATTGTACGACTTCAGGTTGTGGCGCCTGTGCTTCACCTCGACTTGACTTTGGAGATTGGAAATGATGCTGTTCCAGATGTAGGTGGCCCGGAAAGGCTTCCCAGCCATGCTTTGTTCTGATGGGGAAAACAAAAGAAGATGGAAAATGTAAGGGACTGCCAGAGATGTAAAGGAGATAAGCTGCGAAACCTGCCGTGAAAAGCTGAAAGATGAAAGCGGTCTGGACGCTCCGGAAAATGCTCTGGAAACGCTTCTGTGCTGTAAGTTTTACAGCTTATCGTGTGCATAAAATTAAACAAAAACACACAGAACTTTTCCAATCCCTTGAATTTCTAGCAAGTTGAGACAAGCAAAAGTTTTATGTTGGACAAAATGGCGGAAAATAACTGAAAAGGTATCATGTTGCGTAATCACAGCTGTAGCACAGTTAAATCCATTGACATGAGATGAAGTAGCTATCAGAGGTTTACGCTGCGTCTTCATACGAAAAAAGTTTCACCGAATTTAAAAATAAGATACCCGTTGGAATTTATTGTGGATTTACTCTAAACTACTCCTGGTAAAAAATTTTATATAAGTGATTCTTACACCCAATGTGTGTTTCTATGCAACTCCCCCAAAGTGAGAATTATCTGCACTGCTCCCGAATAAAACTCTTATTCCAGTTAGTCAGTGTAAAAGCGCGACAGATTTGCGGTTGTGCTGTGCTTGTTAATTTTCAAATGATGGGTTGAACAGAGCTCTGTGAAATGTTCAAAGCTGTTTTTGTTTTTGTTTTTTGGTTTTGTTTTTTTTAAAAACCTAACCCTAATTTAAAAATCTCCACAAATTTATCCATGAACACCCATGTTCCCTGATCTGCGTGATACTTTTTGTTTTCTGATGTCCTCAAACGTCTGAAGCCTTCAGAGAATAGTTTTACTTACACTGAGATTAAATGACTCACATTTAGATACTAAGAAACATCTGAAGCCATCACAGGTAGGCAGGCTAGAAATAATCACTTATTTTGATTCTTATTTGTCAAGCGGTGTTAAAAAGGACACGTTACACAACATGATGGCCCTCCTCAAGTAAAATAGCTGGATGGAAAATGACAGAAGAAATCAGCTAAATAAAGAGAGAACTCTACTGATTAATGATCTTTTTAAGATATTACATAACATTCTGACTCTGAGAGGGAGGATGAAATAACACGAAGTTACTTCAGCGCAAAATCTTTGAACAAAAACTGAATGAATGTCTAACTTAGTTTCTCTTCGGCGTTCCAGAGGTCACGTCTGTTTTGTGACCTATTTTTTTTATCCCTCAGTTAGTTTGTTATGCTCTATTTGAGCCAAATTCTCAGAAAGCCCAGGAACTGTGCTTTCCTCTGTCTCTATCCGACACACTCCCTGTCCCCTAAGTTTCTGCATGTGGGTGTGCAGAATCAGGATGAAAGTTAAGTAACAGAGTCTATATCACTAATGTGTGATAGCCTTATTTTTTTGGTCAACATGAGCTTGAAATTATAGTTCCATCCAAGATTAAATGCTTGGATTAAGGAAAACCTTAAAAAACAAATAGTAGAGTGTGTCCCTGTTGCTGCGCTGCTGCTACCTCAAGAACACCAATCTGTGTATGATTCAGATATCGACATGTTCAGTATTATGTCATTTGTGGTGGAAAAGCGGCTTGTGTCATCCCTCTGGACTCAGATATGTAAAAAGAAAGCAGGGGATGCCTCTGTGAGATCTTAGCTTCTCACAACAGGAAGCACTTAAAGCCTGCTGAGCAAATGTTAGGGAGGGATGTGATGGGGCTCTGCGAGGACATAAATCAGGCTCTGACAGACTGTGTGTTTTGATAACACAACCTGACAAACGCAATTACAGACCCATCTGTGAAACCTGAAGACAGAAGAAAGAGCCCTGAAATAGTGCAGCAGGAAAAGCAGATGTTCCCGTATCAAAGGTGCAGAGGATGGGGATTGTGGGTGATCTGCTGATTAATGAGATAAATCTACGTCAAACTGTGTCTCCCTCTGGGGAGGGGAAACGGTCCTGGACTGAGGATTTGCATTTTAGGGAAGAACATTTTGAACTGCAGCAGCTGTTCAAGGGAGAACACTTTGCAACAGTTTGCATTATAAAACTAAATATGAAAGCAACAGAACGGCGTTACGTCGAGTGAAAGAAACTCAAACTGAACTCTCTCGGTTATGGTGGAGAAAATCAGAAAAGCCTCTAAAGGAAAACCACCTGGGAGTGTGAAGACTACAGTACATGGTTATAAATCTGGCTGATGAGGCTTGTTAGAAAATACTGTGCTGTGGAAAAAAATTGCCCTATCACAGCAAAAAGCATTCATATGTCAATGTTCCAGATGATTTAACATCAAACATTACCCGATAAAATACAGAAGGCAGTTTACAAGTGAGCGTTTAGTTTTTAAAAGAAGAAAACAAAACAGCTATTCAAAATTATCAAAACCAAAATTGCAAAAAACAAAATGCCCCTTAAACATCAGTATGGTGAAAGAGTTTATTGTTTGTGACCTGCTGGATCAGTTATTATTATTAAGTCAATTTTCTACATGCCAATCAGTAAAGATGAGATGCATTTCTTTTTCTGCAATCAATATAATCATATAAAGTGTTTTTTTTTTTGTTTGTTTGTTTGTTTTTTTAACTCATTCAAGGTTATTAATATTAAAATTAACTTCATTATCTGCAACTTTTAAGTGTGACAAAAAACAATACATAAACAAGACATGAAGATGTGAAAGGGCAAAATTTTTTCACGTTGTTCTCAGTAAAACATGGAGATCAAATTGGTCAAAACGATCCTGGGAACTCTGCTCAGCCTCAAACGGGCGCAAACTTTTTTTTGCGCTAGTTTGAGACTGCGCTCAGTTTGCACAGTCGAAGCCAGTTTGTCTTCACTGTTATGACTTCTTTTGTCAAAAAGAAACAGGAAAAATCCGAGCAGACTGCGCTGGGATGGGCAAATGGCCCAGCCTTTCATCCAATGCACAACAGCGCGCCATGTGTTTGCACACATCAGCGGAGGTAAATAACCGCACAGGGAGCGGCGTCGTTCCCTCATGGGTGACCTTTTTTTTTTTTTTTCCCGCCGTTGCTTTAACTCTTAATGCGTTGCGACTGTTAAACACTAAGCGGAGAATAAGAAGGGGGTTCATCCGGCCGATGAAAACGCAGCGTGGCACAGTCAAATCACAGCCGGTGGAGGATAATATCTTCATTCCTTCTGCACGTTAAGACCAGTCAGATTAACCGATCTGGCCTCAGGGCGCAGCTTGAACCTTGGTGGGTTTATTGGCACGCATGAAGTGAAACCCTCATATCCTGTGCGGAGTGTTATGCTAAGTCATCTTTTTGTAATCATGTTGTGACACAAACATTTTGCTCTGTGCAGACTGCTGAGTCTGCACAGAGCAAATGTCAAACGGGCCACTTCTAAAAACAGAATACTTATGGAAGGCGTTTTGATCATGAGATAAACGTAAAAGTAGCTATACATAAATATTCCCATTCAATGTAAAGCCTTACTAAAATACTCTTCCCATATAAACTTTTGAAAACTGAAAAAAAAAAGTGCTTTTAGAGATAAATCCGTTTATTCTGCTCAGTCGCCAGTAATTTGTTCTAGTTCATCCCAAACAGAGTAACATTATGTGAGGAGTCATGAGCGACTGAGATTGTTGCTGCTGCGCGTAAAACGATTCGAGAAAATCTTCGTTTTTACGCAGCAGCAGTTTGTGAAACAACCAGTCGATATGTTCCATTTAAAAAGACTAACGATTAAAAATAAACAATAATGTTTCACATTCAAAATCAATAAATGGCGACTACCTGGTCCTCTTGTGGCCGCGTGGACAGCCATCCATCCGCACCATGTCCCTGCGCTTTCCAAATCAAACCGTGACGCACGGAGCCGACGGCAGACAGAGCCGAAACTGCTGCACCTCCCTCCACCAACTCCGTCATGCATTATTTATGTCGCCCTCACTCCCCCGACCCTACAATCAGCCGTCCCACTGACTCCTTGAAATCTTACAAAAGGAGCATTACTGCGATTGTTTCTTCATTTTGGGGACTTCTGTCAGAGTTGAAACTATGGTAAAAAACATAAAAGTAAAGAGGACACTTCTATTATAACAGCTTTGGCACAGGTGAAGAATTGTATTTATTTGTTACAGATGAGTTACAATCACCTCCCTTGTCTGTCTTCTAATTTACTCTAATTGGCTTTATTGAACTAAAAGTATAACACTAATGAGGAAATACAAAAAAAAAAAAAGAAAGAAAATCAAATCTGATTTTTCATAGCTTTTCACAAAGTCACATCTCCAATTATGGGACCACATTTGACCAGGTTACACCTTTACATAACGAGGCCCTGACCAATGGTCAGGCAGTTTCAGATTCAAACTGTAAAACACAAAATGGACACAAGACATGTTAGAATTTTTTTTGTTTCTTTCCTACTTCAGCCAAAGCAACTGTGTGCGTCATAGCATGTGACTGAAGATGCCTCAGGTGACAATGCTATGTGTTGATGCCATCCATGCTCCACTCGACATGGGCTGAGAAAACTCAAGATCTGGATTTATTTCATTACCTGAAAATCTTCGGACGCAGTAAGATACAGTAAGATGGAGAAGTAAGGACGGTGTTCCTCAAGGAGACTGAAGCTCTTATCAGGGGGGAATGAGTTGTAAAGGGTGAGGCACGCAACCGCGACAAACTGGTTAGATCACAATCCTTTAGGTGTTTTCACGGAGGAATAAACATTGAGCCGTCTTTCATTCCATGATTTGTGAACATGTTTAAGATGTCAGGTTTTTATTTATGCTTTAAAAGCACTTAGAATAATCTTTAGGGAAATGAGCTTAAAATCTTGGCAAACCTTAGAAGAGACTGGTTCCAAGCTCTAAAAGCTCTAAAGAAAGGGTTCATTTTGGTGTCTTTATAGGGTTAATCTGTCGTTTTTGAAGATAAAACTTTCTTAAGCCATTTGGATTTATGTGGCGTTTTGAAAACCTGTAGACGAAAGTAATGATATTTCTAACACGCCTGCCTTCGTGCCTTGTCAGTGAATTGACAATTTATTAATCAGGCTTTTGTCAGTTCATTCCTATGACTAACAGCTTCATATTGCTGCCTGTCCTGAAAACACAAGCTGGATTATAATTCCATCCCAATGACGGATTCTGAAGCTCAGAGAGGAAAAACTTGAAGTAAAGCCTGAAGCTCTGGGAAATGAACAGGAGTCATTTTGTCCGGCTTCAGGGTTAAGAGACACTTTAAATAAAAAACTGGATTTATTAATCTGAAAAAATATTTACATAATATCAGACATGGTTTTTCTAAGCTAATACCAATAATGTAGTTGTATTGGATTGTTGTGATGCTCTTTTCTCTAGTTAAAAAAAATCATTTAAAAATCACAATTGAAACTGCTTCAAAACTCTTGCTGTAAAAACATTAGCCAGGATTCTGGTATTAGGTTTTTAAACATTCTAATTGTCATAAATAAAACATACTTTTTATTTAATTGTTGGATTATTTGTAATTTTTATTTTCCACTAAATATTTGATTAGTTTTACGAAAAGTCAAATTGTATTTTTGTGTTTGTATGTTTTGTCTTCGTCACTGTTTTTTGTCAACATGGGGGCCACGGCGATGTTTTCTCCTCAACAGTTGTGCTGATTTTCTTTGTCACAGTTGACACTGTAGCGCACATTGACCTTGGTAACATGTCTTTCTTTCTCCTTGATAGGGAGGAAGGTACTGTTTTCAAACCTTACAGTGATACCCACATGTTATGGTGCTATACCAATTAAAGTATGATTTAATTATACTATTTTACAATTTTTTGTAACCTTTGAAGAGGATCAAACTGCTGGTGTCTAATCACACAAATTGCATTTGTGTTGTAATTGAAAAATCTTTCGAATTAATGTGTTGCTGTGATTAGAAGGTTTTCTCTAGAATGAGAACAGGTAAACAGAAACATTAATTTATGGCAGCGAGAAGCTCTTATATTTTCTCATGGAAACAAAGGGAATACATCAGAGATATTGTCAAAGCCAGTAGAGGAAATACATACACTCATAAAGATAAAAAACTGTTAAAGGTTAGTTGTAAACATCTGACTTGATGTTTAAAGAGTAAAGTGCTATAAAACCTGTCTATGCTGTGTTGCTTTGCAGAGCCAGTAGGATGCCTCAGCTTTTTCTGTTGCTGCATATTTCTATTGTTTACACATACTGGAGGAAATGTAACCCAGTCAGTGCCAGGAATCGCAAGCAGCGGGTTGAACTGGTTTGCCGGTTCCTCATCTGAATGCGCTGCTGCGTGATGTGCTGGTGTTTTGTAAACTTGACACAAAGAGTCTCCACCTGCTGCCTTCGAAGTGTCTTGAAGGCTTTGCATACTTCCTTTTGTTTCTCCTACTTATTACTCATAAAGTTCTGCATGATATTAAGATGATGACAAATTGTCCTGGGGAATGTTCTCAGAAGGTGGCATTCAAATGCAAAGTAGTAGGCGTTAAAAAAGTATTTGCACACGTTGAGACTCTCATTTTCGTTTTGCCAAACCTTCGCAGGATAATTAGTCTTGTCACAACCTTTTGAATGTACTTATATCTGGACTTTGACTGGACCTTTCTAACACATATAAATGCTTTCACCTGAGCCATTTTATTGTAGTGCTCCCTGTAAGTCAACAAATCTTTGACCTGTTGGAAGGTGAACCTCTAATAAGGGCAGATCCGCCCATATTCCCAGAAACTCCAACGAGATTCCCTGTCCCCGAAGAACAAGATCCAGACATCATGACACTGTCAAGACTCAAGATCAGGTTTCATTGTGGAAAAAATTCAGCTATGTTGTGCTTGTAAGATGTTAAGCCATCACCATCTACAATAACTTTTCAATAAAATTATTTTCAACATTTAATTTCTCTTCGGGATCAAAAGAGTATTTTTGAATTGAAATGAACTGTGCAAGATATTGTGTGTTTGTGTGTGTGTATATATATGTCTATATATATATATATACCCTATGTTGTTTAAGCCAATATTATGTTGAAGCTATCAGCAGAATTTGATTTGTAGAGACCAATCTGACATTTAAAGACATGTAATAACAACGTAACCACATTTGCATAGCAAAGAATGTTTTACGAAGAAGCAAAACTTTCAGTGCGTTTCCACACGTGATGAGACATAAAACCGCATCACCACTCAGCAGACAGTGTCTCATGAAGAGAAATTTCAAAAAACCAAGAATGTTTTTCAGCCCAATGCAGCAGAGCAATCTGCTGTTTCTGTGCCCTCCTCACATCGTCGCACAGCCTGAAGGTCCCCTCAGTCTAACTCCCACATATGGAATGATACAGGGCATTAGCAATTCATATGATTTCCATCTGGAGAGCAGACTTTTAGAGTCCATCCCTTCCAGTTGTGCCCCGGCTGGAATCCAAAGTGCATGCCTAACTGGACTATCCTCCACCCCCATTCCACTGTCCGTCTCTAAAGGACAGAGGACAGAGCTGTGACTGCACGACAGAAGCACTTTTGTGTTTGTGGATTGCCAGTCATTTTTTCCCCCTGCATTGTTGCTTCTCTGTCACATTTTATTCAACAGCCCCGAGCCCCATAGGTCAGCCAGCCAGTCGCTGTTGGGTTATGAGAGTTTGGTGGGCGAGCGTTGCTGTCGTTTTCTCTCCTTGCTGTGCCCCATTGAAGAATGTAAGCCAACATCAGCATGAAAACACTCAACAATTTGGTAAAGTTTAACTTTAACTGACCCCTGTGGACTGAGCTACAAAGGCAATGTATTGCCGACACAGATTTTTAGACCAAGTGTCAAGGCGTTTGCAAAAAAAAAAAAAAGTACAACTAACTACATTTTCTGGGTAAAACAGTTCTAATGAAATTGTTTACACCAAAGCCGACTGTACTTAGAATCTCCATTTCCAAGAGTTCTCACTCCCAAAACAGAATCAGTGGTGTGTAAATTTTCTAGTATATTCCTGCCGACACAAAGGAATGAGTTTTATTACTGCATGTGAATTAAAACCACTTCATTGCTGTTCAATTGTTAAGGTAGTCTAATCTTGTGTTTTTACTTTTAATCATGTGATAAATTCATATATATAAAACACAACATATTTACTGACACCCTTTGTTTCCTCTGGAGAAAAACCCCAGATTATAAAAATAGTTTTTTTACAAATCACCTGCAACAACGTTTGAGACGCTTTATCGTTAAAATGCTCTTTATACTGTCCCGTTTCACACTTTCATCAGCACTGATTTGGACTTTTGAGCATTCCTCTTCGCACAATGCTGCTAGATTGTCCGGAGTCCACGCCCCAGTCGAATGCGTCGTCCTCTATAGCTCAGAGGATTTTTTTCAGCTCTGTACTGCAAAGAATCAGGAGAAAGATGTGTCTGTTTTCACATTCCTATATGGATTTAGCCATAATTTGAATCATCATTACCGTATGAAAAACACGATGAGAACCCATTTTCTTATTTTCTGGTATCTCAGAGTTGAAGTGAACCATTCTAAAAAGTACCTAAAGACTACAGAAAAGAGAAAAAAAGTTTTACTGCCATCAACTCCAAACAAGCGAAGACTAAGACCTCACATTTTACTGTAGTTTCCTAAAATTGAGATTCATTGATTTGTTTTTATTATTTTTCCTCTGATCTGATCATGGTGCAACATGACGACAACAATGAGAAGCTGTATGAGTGATTCCTCCTCTCACAATCTAAAACCGTCCACATTCGATTAACTGTTTACTCTAAATTGTCTTCAGGGATGCATCACAACTGCTAGTATATGAGTGGCAACCAGTCCAAGGTACAAAAAAAAAAAAACAAAAAACAGACCTCTGCCTTACTTAAATGGCTTGTTGTCCTTTCTATCTAACAGAGGGACTGAGACAAACATTTAAAGGCCAGAAAAACAAACACGTCAAGGATTGAAGTTATTAGACACTCTTGTCAACAGAAAGAGTGTAGTATGAATTACAAAATGATTAGGTTCCATTTATTGTACAGGAGTCGTTATGAATGACAAATATTTTGCATAAATATTTCAGAAGGACACTCAAAAAAAAAAAAAAAAAAAAAAAAAAAAAAAAAACTAACGCAGATTTTTTTCTAGACATTTCAACATGGAATTATGCTACTGTAGTGAGAGATTCATTAACCTCAGTATTCTAACACATCTTTACCTTGTATGAAAGACACTGTACTCGGTTATGTAATCTGGTAACAAATATAACATTTTCCCCAGACTTTAAGAAGTAAGCCTTGCTTGCACAGTGCGAAACACACCAGTACACATTTAGCATATGTGCCATTTTATTTACAAACTGCATCTGCAAGCAACGAGAATTAGTGATATCAACATTTCTGGCTCACTGTCATTTGTGAGGAGAAACGTAAAAAAAGACAATGAAAAAAAAAAAAAAAAATCAATGTTTCCTAAGAATAACAATTGCTTCTGTGAAAAATATATATTTGTCATAAAATGTGGGCTTTGTATATAAAACAATATAAAGACAAAATTAATTACCTTGAATTCCACCAAGGCTCTTGGTATTGATGATACATTTTTAGACAAACAGATGGGAGAGAGAGGATGCACCTGACAGAATGATTTCTGTAAGAGAAAACCAGTAACTGGTGCCGATACCATTAAAACGCATCTCAGGATGGGGAAGGCGTCCAATGCATTAAAGTTAGACGCACATCGTTTGCATTCGCTCAGCTCCACCAGAGAACGTCTGCAGGTCTCACCTCCCGCTTTTCTTTCCACAAAATGTACATTAGACATGGAGTCGTTGGCACTCCATTAAACAATGGATGTTTATCTAACAGTATGAACTAAAGTAATACTTTATATATACTCAATTTTGTACAATATATCAACTCTGTATGAAAGCCTACTTAAATGATTGATGAAGGCTTGTTAAAATGGTACTTAATCAGATTTCTGCCTTTTATTTGTCCCACTCTACTTCCTCTATCAATTGTTTTCTATCTAGAGCACAATTAAGGGTTATCGTATGGCGTTTAGCCAGAAATAAAGGAGCGTAGAAAAGCCAATAGAAACCTATGAAAAAAAGGCTCATAAAAAGATGGCTTTTAAAACTATAAAAACGTACAAAAAAAAGGAGTCGCACTGTGTGGAATTGTTCCGAAGTGCCTCCCGAAACAAAGTCTTTTGTAGATCAAGTTACAGCTTTGTGTTTTGCTCCTGACATCTCTGTGGCTGGAGGGGAATCCACTCCACACTCCGTCTCTGCTGCCGCTGTGACTTCAAGGCATCCATTTGAGTTTAAGTGATGAACTTTGTATTAGCTTCCCCTTGTATTTCTTTCTGAAGTCAAGTCTGCCAAGGCTAAATCATCTGCAGACCTGCTGCACTTGACTGATTAGCTCTCCAAAGCGATCAAAGAGCCCGTCCACCCAGGCTCCGTTCTCCAGGCACTTTTGGACGGTCTCCTCCTGCCCCAGGTTGCCAGCCCGTACCCGCAGCGACACAATCTAGACGACAGACACAAACAGACTCTGAGGAGCAGCATGCAGGAAATGTTTCCAGATCAATTTGTGTCGGTTCAATCAAAATCGCACAATAATAAACAAATTTAGCAACCAGCAGAAGCTGTAAGCGACTCCTCACCTCATCCTTACACATGAGGTATGTGTGGTATTTGTAATGCTGCAAAGAGTGGTACAGAGAGAACCACTGAGTTTTCTGCTGCTCCACTGTATACTCCTAGAAGGGGAAAAGGTGATGTAAGAAGAACAATACAGAGCAAAAATAGAAAAACATTGGCTTCTGTATTAAATAATCTAGAACAGCAACAAATTCAATTACAATGTTATCCTAAGCAGTTATTAAATACATATATATTTAAATAAATCAGTTTAAAACCGAAACTCATTGAGGTTCATTATATTCAGAGTATCACATTTCAATAATTTCCTTAAAATTTGCTAACTTTGGCCTGCAGCTAATAAAACATTGATATTCTACTTTTTTAGAAATTAAGAATATCCTAAACCAACAATAGGAAAAGGGTTCTTAATACACAAATGTTACTTTTTGGCCTGCACCATCTTGTGGGCATTCAAGCAAAGAGTTATTAACACCTTCCACAACAAGGATAAACCAAAATGTTGATGGCAAAAACAAAACTGACACTGTTATTTATAAGCACATTAATGGAAAATTGAGCGGAAGAACAAAAGGTGCACAAGCAATAGTATTAGTGCACCACTCTTACACTCGAGATGTCAAAAGGGTCTTATTATGAAGAAATAAAAAAGAAAACAAGCACTGGGCTGTTGCTCAGTTTTGAGTTGTAATCTTTACTCCATAGAAAAGATGAGACACCAGACCCAATAATGATGAAGACAAACTGGAGGTCATTATTAAATTCACCTGAACTTCTATGCTATGCCACTTTGAAGCAGAAATTCATGCAAGTTCACTTGTGTATCCATGGTAAAATATGAAATGCTTAAACTGTACAGTAAAAAGGTTTATGTTTCAGTAGTCAGAAATTTTTGCATCATTTTTTCCTTAAATGTGTTATATTTAGTATTCAGATTTTCTAAGAGATCAATATTTGGATTTTCACAAGCAGGAAGCCAAGATTACCAGAAATAAATGTTTACGATATGTCAGTCTGTGTGTAATGCATCTGTATCATAAGAGTTTAACTAAAAAAACAACAACAACAAAATACTAAAAGGGATAATCTAATTGGCCCTTGAATCTGACATAGAAGAATAAGTTAAAAACTTGTAACTAGCAAACCAAATGTTATGGATACTTCTTGAAATTCCTTTTAGAGAAATAGGACAATAGCATCCAAGCCTAATCGTTGGAACTTTTTTTTTCCTCTCTTGCAAATTTTAGATGTTTCCTTGCTTCAGTATACTTGTTTAAAGTTGACTGGCCATTGACAAGCCTGGTCACACCTTCATAACGAGCTGCTGAGATATAAATCCCCTTTAATAGGGCATATGGGAAGAAAGCCTCTGAAATAGGGAGCCTGGGGATAGAGGTCGGAGGACAGGAATGCAGGAGAAGGACAACTGGTGATGCTGCGCCCTCTCCTGGACAAATCACGTAATAAAACACTCTGTTAAAGGATGAACATGTCTGACCTGAGGCACTTTGTTTGGCAACTTGTAGGACTTCATCGTCTTCTTGTTGTAAGCCCTCCCACTGAGACGTACCTTAAAGGCTGGGGTTTCCCCATCCTTCTTCAGCTCAGTCACCACTGAGATCTCCGGGAAGCTATCAAGGGCTGTCTGGAAAACAACAATTTAAAAAAAAAAAAACTCAGCTAAGTTAAAAAGACAAAACGGGTTTGTATATGTGCCTTTTAGCTTTGTTTACTAAGGCAGATGGGTAAGGTTAATAGAAAAACTCACCTTTAAGACCTGCCCTATGTGCAGTTTGTTAAGCAAGCGTTTCCTGATGTCAGTGATTATCCCGTCTACTTTCTTCATATGCGGCAGCAGCAACTCATCTGTTATAAAACACATGAAGAATGCTCTAAACCTCTACTAAGAGGAGTCAGATGACACTAGAAATGTAGATCACAAACCATTTGCCCTCTCCAGTGCTGCCATCACATCTTCATCCAAAGCGACACTAATGAGAAGCTCAACAAAGCTTTTGAAAGTCTCTTTTGTCGTACGTGTGTTGAGGAGCCTTGAAGCAAAGGGAGGGTTTAACTCTGAAGTGTAACAGAGACAGAAAAATTCAGGAAGCAGCAAAGAGAAATAAACAAATACAAATTCAAGATAAAGTTAAATGAGAAATCAAAATATTTCTGTAAAACAAAAGTATATTCTCAAATCCTCCTCAGTACCTTCTTCTGCAGATGATCCTGAGGGGGTGGGTGAAAACTCCTCCTTCCATTTCTTCCTCTTCTTGGGCGGCGGTTCTGCCCGTGGCTTCATTTGCTTGGGGCGGGGCTTATGGTTCTGGGGAGCTGATGAAGGTGGATCTGTCAGGCCCAGCAAAGCTTTCATCTGAATAGCCCTGTGAGGCAGACAGACAGAGAGAATGAGAACAGTTACACAACTGAAAAGTCACTCTAACAAATGTATGAAATTAGATTCATCAACTTACTTTAGTGAACTCATAGGCTTGCTGCGTGGTTTCCGGCTACAAACTCTCACGTACTCCCTTTTGTTAACCGTTTCCAGAAATTTCACATACACTCTCTTATACATCGTCTTTGCATCGCCAAAGTATCCAAGGTACTGCAGTGCCAAGGAAAAAGGGTCACATGTTGAGAGGAGACAAGAGTATTTGCATCCTCGTGCATCCAGAGACAGATTTAACTCACACTGTTCGTGGCAGAAAACACTCTCTTCCCATCTTTCAGCTCAGGCACAAATTTCTGCAGCAGTGCTTTCTGGACCTTCCAAATAGCTGGAGGCTCCACTCCAGCCCTCATTGTGACCTGAAGTTGTGCAAAAGATGTAACCGAAGGGGGACTTCAAGACTTCACAGCAAATTAAATTACGAAACAAAAAAAAAGACAAGCAATTAATTTAATCTCATTAACCTTAGATAAGGTTGAGCTTTTGGCGCACGAATACTTCGCTGAAGCCATGACGACCAAAAGAACTTTATCAAGGAAGATTAGGCAAAACGTGGGTGGCTGATAGACTCGCACCAAACAAAAGATGAAGCTTAAACACACTTATGCAGTCTTGTTAGTGTAACTTTTCTTTTTTTTATTTTTTCTCCATAACAGATTTGTTAGTTTTTCTGTTGAATTATACTGGATATTTGTCACAAAAAGAGTGGGACACGTTTTGAAATCATATGACTTAATTTTTTTCCACGTGATCTAAACCATTCTGTGCTGTCAGGGATGTGTCAATGCTGTGATCTAATGTGCTACAACACAACAAATCTTTGCAGTTGATGCATTAAGTGGGAGAGGGTACATGTAATGAATTTTCTTAAATATTCTATGTTTATGACTCTATAAATTCCACCAGATATAGCTGGTGTTCAGTCAGCACCGGATTGGTCAAAGGACCAGCATGATGTCTGGATGGCACTTTAGTTTTTGGAGACCTGTCTTTTGGATGCCAGACCTCTGATGAGAATTATTAAACAGAGTGGCAGGCAGGAGTCACATGTATAGTTTGTAATACTAAAGGAGCAGAAGCACAACTCTGATTCTCACTGTTAAACTTCACATACCTTAAAGGTTTCAATGTCCTCATTCCTGATGACAAACTCGTCTCTCTCTCGATACATCCCTTCTCCCCCGCTGTCAGACGGCTCATCGTCAGTCAGCCCCTCCAAGGCCACGCTCATAAGCTGCACAGCTAACTCGCCTGACCGCGTCTGTTTTAATTTCTCTTTGGTCATAAACTCCTTCTCTCCTGAGACTATGGTTGACGCAGGGGTCACCACAGCAGGGGCGGATACCGGTGGCAGGTAAATTTGGGTGATGGTGAGAGGGATGGTGGGAAGCTGGACAGGCTTCATCACTGTAACCTGAATTTGGTTATCTGAAGAGAGAATAGAAAGGTATAATAATTTGCTAAAACAAGCTTTTCCTGTCTGTGATTTAAAAAAAAAAACAATCTTCCACTACAGCAAAAACAGCATGAAAAATTTCAGCATAAGCTGAATAGTCAAGTTTAGGTAGGATTCTATTACCCATAGTGGTTTTCCGATCTGAAGTCTCATCCAGAGCTGAGAGAGCTGAGCTGATGCTGTTCCTCAGAGCTTGATTCTTCCCAGTACTCTCCTCTTCGTCTGAGCTGAACGATGGCAACGTCTCCAGGTTCTTGTGTAGATCCTCTTCCAGACGTTTCTGCTGGGAGCTCAAACTTGGATTCTTCTGGGGAAGCAACGGTCCAGAAAGAGTGGGCACTTTGGCTGGCAAAGGAGGCAAAGTGCACGGTTTGGAGGAGGATGGTTTTCTTGGACGACTGCTACTTCTCGCAGAGCTTGGGGAGTACTGCTGTTTGGGGCCAGATTTGATAAAGTCAAGGAAGGAGCCAAGGAAGCCAGTTTTGACCTCTGGCTGCTTTTCTTCCACTTCCCGGATCTTCTGCCTGATTCTTTCATGCTGAGGACAACTGTCCTGTGTGCTACTTGAGGCAGACGGAGGAGTGGCATCACTACCCCGTGAGTTTTGACGTTTAGTTTGTCCACTGCGCTTAGCCGGTCTAGTCAGTCCCTCACTGTCCTCAGAACTCCCCGGTTTGGTTAAGGACTTGGAGCGTGCTTTCTTTTTTGGTGAGTCATCACTACCCGGACACTCTTGTGTTTCTGCACATTTTGTAGTCTCTTGAACTCCATTGTGGACACCTGGAGAGTTGAACACCTGTCTGGCTGAGTGGTAGCCAGTCTCAGAGGTCATCCCATCTCCATTCATGACGAGATTAATGTTACTGTTGTGGCGAGCAACCTGATCTTGGCTGTTTGTAGCCATCTGAGCACCATTTAGTGTCATGCTGATAGTTTGGCAGTGAGTGTTGGTGATGGCAGGATGTTGTGATGAGGAAAAACTGGGCGACATCTGGCTTATATCCACAGTCAGGAGCTGACCTTTGGAATCAACGGGACTTGCCCTTGCAGTCATTTCAGCCTCAGCGGACGATGCAGCTTTGACAAAATCTTGAGGTGTGACACCACAAGCGGCCACAGTGGCAGCCAAGATGTCATCAACATTTGACAAAATATTTCTTTCATCTGCCAGGAGCATAGAGTCTGGAAAACAAATAGAGTTAAGAGCAAACTGGTTCTTGCCATCATTTGGTTGCTGTCTTGCTGTCTGGCTGTAATGGTTTTTAGAGGAAGAGCATTCTGAGCTTGGTGCAGACATGACCACAGTCTGCTGACTCTGGTTTTCATTAGTGACATTTGTGCAAAGCAGGCCTCGATCCATCTGGAGGTACTGTACGTGAACTGGACCCAAACACTGGGCTGGTTGGCCACCCTGCATTGATGCTAGCTTTGAAGAGTTCTGACTTTGGTGCACAAGAGGTTGCTGGACCAGAATCATCTGGTTGGGCTCAAGAAGCACCTGAGAGCTGGGGACAGACATAAACTGAGAGTGGGTAGCTGGAATTTGACCCTGGGACTGCGAGTGGGCTTGCTGATTTTGTTGGAGTGGCTCAGGAGATCTGAGTTGTTGGTTAAGATGCTCTGAACTGACAGGTCCATGTGATGAAACAGAGGTATTTGAACCCTCTGAGTTAGCAACTTCATGGCCATCAGCACTGCCTAAACAAACCTTCTGCTGGGTCATGCAACCTACATGTTCATCCTTTGCCTGTGCCGAATTTGCATGGCCAAGTCCCAGGAATTGTTCGTCAGAGCGAGAATTGCTTCGTATAACACTCTGTGGTTTATGATCATCCATTTTTGAAACCACGTAGATGACATTGTTGTGAGAAGCCATGCTATTATCAGCAACAGAGACCATGGACACCTGCTGTAAAGCCTCAATGTCCTGGGATGGAAGTTCTTCAAGCTTTTGTTTGGCATATGTTGGATCTGTTTCTTGTATGGAGGATCTTATGTCATTCTGTATAGGTTGAGCAGGTGAAGAGTATGTAGGCAAAGGTATGGATAAAACGCTGTGAGGCTGTGTCTGTTGGTGGGACACACTGGTATGCGCTTTACCTGCCACTGAGTCCTGCATGTGGCTATAATCCACCAAAGAATTAGACGTAGGAAGACTTTGCACACATGTGGATTGGAACACAGTATCGAGGGATTGTCCCGTGTTGTAACTTTGAGAATGTGTTGCTGAAGCTTGCTCCTGCGGCTGAGAGGTAAACGTCAGATTTGGGGCCCCCTGCGAGTGGGCACTGGAGAAGCTGTCTGAGAAATTTTCTTGACAGAATCTCTGAACCTGGGCTCCATACTGGATCTGCTCTTGGTTCAGCCCAGGAGTGGTTGTATAAATAAGAGCTTGGCTAACGGGAGCCACGTTGTCACAGTGACTCGAGTGGGATGGCAAAGTAGTGTAAAGTGAGGAGAGTTTCTCTGAAGGGGAATGGGAAGTCGGTGACTGTGTTTGCGGAGCCATGTAATTTTGAGACAAACTATCTGACATTAGGCCAGACAGCTGGACCGCTTGTTGATTAGCAATGACAGAGTTCTGCTTCTCAGCAGGAGAAGAATAACGCTCCGGGGACCCTGTTCTCAAGTTCTGAGTGTGAGTCTCTTCTTCTCCAGCAGAATGTGAATTCAGTCGGGAAGAACCGTCTTTATTTTTCAGCAAAGAAGTGGATGAGTACGGTTGTGTTCCACAATCGCTTTTAGATTGTGGAGACCCATTAACTCCTTGAGTGGAGTCTGTTCTTGAAGACGGACTGCAGGACACTGGTGTGTGACGAGACGGGTCCTGCTGGTAAGACATGTCCGTTTCACTGCCAGCGCCAAAATACCCCTGCAGGGAGTCCTCTGAATTGTGCATGTGCTCTGAGGGCATGTGGCTACTTGAAGGCCTCTGGTGGTGCTTTATTACACTACATTCACGCTGAAGAGCTCTTTCAATAGAGCCAGAGAAAATCGTGGCCCCATAGGACTGTGAGACACCATGAGTGGCAGGCAGAGCAGAAGGAAGAAGACCAAACTGGGGCTGTAGTAGGTGGGGGGCTGACTCCTGGGCTGAGCGGTAAGTGGAGGACTGCACAGGCAGAGCTGAGCCCAGAGAGGGTGTAGAGAGGTGATTGAAGGTCAGGGCAGTGGGAATCACAGCTTGACTGGGTTTAAGATTAAGCAGTGGGTCATGGTGAGGAAACAGCCCATTGGTGGAAGTGCTGAAGGCAGGATCTGGAAGTGTAAGGGATGTGTTGGCAGCATAGCTCCTGGGTGGGTAGGCACCTGTGTGCTGAAAGGAGGACAGAGCAGCAGGAGAGGGGAAACTGGCTGTGGAAGGCAGAGCACCAGTCAGATACAGCTCTGTGGTGGAAGAGTTGGCACCTACAAAGAAGAAATCAAAGTTTGTAATAAGCCCAGCATGCACAAAGCAAAGGGACACATTGTGCATAATTTGTGAGCTTACAAAAAAGAACGACTTCTAAAAACATCAAGCAGATTAGTTCTGTTGATACACAAACTCCATTTTCTGTGTTCTTACCAGTAGTCCAAGATGGTGGCCTAAAAGGAGGAAGCAAAGAGGCACTAACAGGACCACTCTGAAGACTTCTTGACTCCATGGCTGACAGGAAGCTCATGATTGAGGTCGCAGAATTATTACCACTTGACTCAAGTGTGCCTGACAGTCAAAATGAAGAAAAATTCTATTTAAATTAAAATCATCTTCAAAGATTGAGGCCTTCAATAATGTTAGCCATTTAGCTGACTGGTCCCACAGAACAAAACTTGTAGCATCTAAAACTCACGTGCAGCTGCCGGGATGTGTGCTGTAGTGTAAGTGGGGAGCTGCTGCGTTGTAGTGTAGCTTTGCTGTTGGAGAAGCTCCCCATCGAGGTTTGGTGCAACATAATTGGGACTGTGTGCACAAAACAAACAAAAAGTAAAATTGTCCAATTGTTTTTATTTTTCAGAAACAACATCGAGCCACCCTGTGAAGGCTGAGCAGGCAGAGAATTCAAAAATTCCACTGGCCACCCTGTAAAAATGAATTTTTAGGAATGTTTTAAGTCAGGAGCATAAACGGTTTGATTAATTTAGTGCTGAAGTTTTATTTCTGGCTCCGTCTCAAGACTTCAGTAACATAGATAATTTCCTGGTCAAGTCACAGGACGGGGATGCCCAACTCCGGCCCTCATGTTCTGCATACACCCCTGCTCTAACACAGATTCAAATGACCAAATTATCTCTTTAGCCTGAAGTCGCATTCTGCTGTAGACTGCTAATGACACATTTCTCTAAATAAGGTATGTTTAGAATCACCTAATTAATGTAGGACACAAGCCTCTGAAGGCTGACTTTGGTCACAACTGGTAAAGAGTAGGCGATATCTATCTAAGCCTATAGCAGATAAATTACTGTTTCTCTATTGACTCTCAAATAAATATTTAAGTTTGAGAATAAAGATGAGCCCCATTACAAAAATACTGAGATTTTAGGCAAACACACAAAAGTCTTTGCTTTCTTCAAACTGGGTTAAACATTTTATCTACAACTTGTCTCTGTTGACAAATAATTTACACTATTTACTGAACATCCTTACTATAGCTAAGCCTGTCGCACTAATCAATCAATTAATCACATAAAAAATTAAAATGAACTCAATAATTTCCATTTGCATGATTTTCTCATCTCTCTTTCTAAGGTTATTCTGGCTTTTTACTGATTCCTTTAACAAATGCAAAGGATCAGAAATCCTGACAAGCTGATTCTCTATAGTAGATAACTAAATCATATACCTGGCTTCTTTGGGTGTTTAAACAGTGGGAGCCAAAGACCAATGATACTTAGATCATTGTAAACACAACTGCCAGATATTATTGGGTTATACTCTTAGTAAAATTATGTTTACTCCATTAATCGTAGCGATACATTGAAATCAATTAACTATTGAATGTTTTCCTGCGAAGAACATTTGCTACAAGTGTAAGCCTGACATATTTATAAAAAAAACACAAAGTTCCTTAGGAAAAAAAAGCACTACAAAATGAACAGATAAGCCATTAATCGCCAAGTTCAGAAGACCCTTCAGTGTTTCACTAACTTGTTCTCAATGAATAAGGAGAAACAACAATGGAATTAATCCACACAGAGCGACACGAAACACTTTCCAGAACTGTCATACAGTAACTAGCTCTGGCTGCTAACAGCCCAATTTACTTTGGTTTCAACTACCAACCACGATTGGAGGAAATACCTTAATACAATTAAAGTAATATGTACACCCGGTCAGCTCATAATACAGATACTAAAACACTTTATTCTCTAACTAGCTACAGTCCACGGACGTGATATGGGACTGTTTTGCTAACGTAAATTAGCGAGGGGGGAGGCATCAACATACAGCTCCAAAATCCCAACAAGTTAGACCCTACAGCTGTGTTTATGTCGCGAAATATATCCACGTATTTCAGTGTCCCTCAGAAGCACAATAACCTCTGTGCTTCTCTCCAAAAGCAAACACTAGGCCCTCCATCACCGATATTTCCTTCGGAAGGTGACCCGCCCTCTCCTTCAACTCCTACCTTGGTTTGATAGCCACTGAGCCGCGCTCATAGGCCCACGAAGCTACGGTCTGTGGTGGTACAGCCAGCGCGTCCGCGAAGCTGGAGCTCGGGTAGTTCCTGTCCATCATCCGGTGAAAGGTTCACTTCCACACAGGAGCCTCATGAAGCAGCGGGAGCACATCGTAGCAGCCCCCGGGTAGAGCCCACCGGACCTCGGGGAGAGCGGCGTACGGTCCGCAGAGGGAAACAAACCCCGACGCCAGGCTGTCCTGTGTCTCGGATGAAGTGTCTCCTCTCTCTGCGTGATTTATTTTTCCTTCATTTCCCGTCACATTAGTTTGTTAGTTTACAAGAAGTATTCAGTGTCTGAGGCAGGGACACATGGCTGCACCTAGCGGGCTACATAAAACTTCTTTTAAGGATGGATTGTGTTGCACTGCAGACAGAAACACACACTCGCGCACACACAGCAGGAAAATTTTAATCCGAAAAATCGACTCCAGATGTCCCAAAAAAAAAAAAACAACAACTATGTGACCATGAGCAGGCTTGAATAAACAAGTAAATAAATAAAGATAGTGTATTTATATAATTAAGGTAAATTTATTTAATTATATTGAAAATTATTTGTGAAACAAAGTAATTATATTTTCTAATATTGATGGTTATGGTAAACCAACATGTGTTTCTCAAGAAATAAAAGCAATGTGTAAGTTGTGTCAAAGTATCATTTAAATGTGCGCTAATAAAGACGGTAGTGCAAAACGTATGGGTTGAACAAAATAATGTTTTGGTAAACTTCAAGTGGAAAGTGAATTTATCTGTCCGATAAGAATTAGACTGCAAGGATTGTGTATTTTTTTCATGACTGAGAAAACCCTAAAATATGGCATTGCAATACAATTAGACAAACATAATTAAAATAGGAATTTTATTTAAAAACACAGAAACGATTTTAATTCAAGTTACAGCCGTGCTTGATACAACCTTGAAAAACACAGTTGCTTAATGAAGTGCAAATTCTCACATTTTGAAAAAATAAATCTGTCTTGAAAATAAAGAGTCCAGTAAGTATTTACAAGCACATAACTTATTTGCATCTGCACTTTTAAAACAACTAGATTCTCAAACTACAACTTTTGGTTCTGATGAAGCAAACTGTTGCATTTTTTTAACAATGCACTACTATTGGTTTTGTTGTTCTTTTCAACTGAATAAAGAACAATTGATTGCAATTATTTGCAATCATTTTAAAAGAAAGAGCATCAGTTAAAATGCCTGTGTACATAATTTATTGTAATTAAATAAATTAGGCATAAATGTGATAATTTATCTCAGCATAGACTATGACAGGAAACTAGGAAATTAATATACAATTGGTGCTGTGTACGTTCTTCAAATTGTAAGAAAGAAAAAAAAAATTCACAGTTTATAAAAAGCACACACAAAAATAAAATTAACAGTGATTCACCAGGTATCAAGCTGGTAGTACATAAGAAATGCTGAGCGCATTTCTTTGACCACAGTTTTTACTATCAAGGAAATTAAAGCAGTGTCCGACTTGTACTGTGAGGAACTCATACAAGCGGAGTCATGTTTGTCCTGTCACAAAATAACCTCTGTACTTCTCTCCAAAGGCAAACGCTAGGCCCAGACCTACACTAGATATGTAGGTATATCAAGTAAAACATCAAGAAGGGAACCAAAAACTAAAGTTTTGCAGCTGGAATAAAACTTACTTTAATAGTTTATCGAAAAGAAACCGCTCCCCGTCCCAAAAATGCGGTTTGGTCCATACTGACACGTTTTAACAGTTAGAAGTATTTTCTTTCTTGAAACTTTCTGTTAAACAGTAACAATGTTTTCATTTTCAGCAATTTTATATGGAAAAGTGTCCAATTTTCTTCTAACCGTACATTAGATTGGGAACTATTTCAAAGTCTTAAAAGTTTAAAAACACATTTGCCACATCTATGTCAGGCTTTAAATCCCAACGAAGATTTGTGGACGACACTGAACATGATGCTCAGCAAACCAGCCTCAAAAAGAAAAAGGATAATTGCAGAAAACATTCATATTGGACGAAAACTGGTAACTCCAAAAATTTTACCTCTCAGGACATAAAAAAAAAAAAAAAAAAGTTTCTTACTTCTACATTATTTATAACAGGAAAACCCAAAATTAAATTCATGCTTTTGCACACTTTTGAACTTCCATTCTGTCTATGTAGGGAAAAAACAGCTTAATAATGGTGCAAGAAGTACAAACCATTAGAAATCTTATGATGTAAAAACAGATACAGTATTATGATGCAAATGCTATTTATAAATTAAATTTTAATTTCACAGTCATTATCTTGCATTGTTTAATTTTTTAGAGATTATTGTCGAGCACTCCCAGGTCTTGAGCTGAAACCCCCCAGAAAAGAAGAAGAAAAATAAGAGTTACAATGACATGGTTTTTATGAAATAGGTTCAGAAAATTATTAAAGGTATCAGTTCACATGGATTACCCAGGATATGGAGGAGGTGGCGCATCGTGCTGTCCACTTGCTGAGATCGCCTGCTCGTATGAGGGTAGGCCAGGAGGGTCTTCTACATCCAAAGATGGCGTGGATGTTGGAGAGAGCGCAGGCTGTCTGGAGACATCGTCCAACCTTCGCATTATTAGGGAGGCATTGCTCCTCCTAGGACGTCCTGGGGTGGAACTGTGAGGACAGGCAAAAGTTTATATTAGGGCATACTTAGTGCATCAAGAGAACAAATTGGATCATGCATTTAAGGCTGCAGATTTCACAAGAGGCATAGATGCAGAGTTGAAACAGACAAAATTCCGAGTTATGTGCAAGTCTAACTTTTCTCTTTGCAAGTCAAAAGTCAATAATTTTATGTTTTTAAAATGTGACTGCTTGATGTTTTTCTGTGAGACACAGAGAAAGTACACTGTTAATGAAGTACTTGAAGAAGTGAAGGTGTGTGTATATTAGAAGATTGTGTCATATAAGAGTTAAGTTTGTTTCTTCTTGTCAGTCACATAGACGAAGCCTTCTTCACTTAAATTTTTCTCTTGACATCCAAGCACTTAACCATAGTTTAAATCCATTGTGGTTCTGGTATTAGGGAAAATCTTCCTTGAATCTTAATATCAGTCTGTTTTTTCCATTTCAATATGTTCTGATGTGTTTGAGATTAGCGTCTGTTTGGAACATTGAGTCATGTCCAAATATGAGTCGAATGTCAAGAGAAATTGATCAGGAAGTTTTTTTTTTCTTAAAAAACAAAACAAAACAAAAAAAACCAAAGATGAGGCCCCAAACTGTACCAAATACCAACCTAGCAGTGGTGGTAGCATTATGCTGTGGAGCTATCTCATTGCCAGTTTTACTGATAGATAAAATCAATACAGTATCTAAAGACTGGTTAGATTTCTAACTACTTGACCTTACCAAGTGTGGATGAAGCTGACTTACCTTGAACGATGGCTGAAGCCACTCTTAAAAGTGGATCGACACAAATACCAGATCAAGACACTAAGAATAACAACCACCACTCCAGCACAAATGAGTCCCACTAGAAGTCCAGTTACATCCACCCCTGAGGAACTCTCCACTGTGCATTGGCAAAACCACAGAAAGTAAGATTAGATGATCTTCTACAACAGATGCAGCACAATGACATATGTATATACATGACAACTGTATAGCTTAAAATCTGAACAGGACATTGTTCTAGCTTGGAAAACTCATCTAACTTGTCTTTATGTGCAACTGACATTTATTAGCTTTCAGTGACACTATGCTGACCAACAGGAAACATAGTTCACATGAAGAGAGCTGTAAGTCAAGTCTAGTAGATCTTAGTGGGACCCTACCTAAATATCTTCTAATGGTAGAAGCAATGTTCAAATGTACAACCTCTAGTTCATGCAATATGTTTGAAAGTATAAACACAAGTAATATTTTTTTCACAACTGGTTACCCATCAGACAATAAGAGGTTAAAGCACATTACCAAAGATAAATGATCAAAACACCAGAGTAAACATATAAAAAGCTGATCAGTTATAGGAAAGATAATGCCCATCTTTTATTGGCATTGTTGGTAATTATGATTATTGACATGATGTAAATTCACCATTTTACATCATCTTATACATTCCTATCTAATTTTCGTATCAAACACAAACTTCTTGTCTTAATGGAAATAATTAAAAAATTCTAGAACTATAAAGGCGCCTGAAATTTTAATCATAACTACACGGCATTACATCAAAACTCTTTATTTGTATTGCAAGACCTAAGTGAGCGATTCCCACTTTTGGACTGATGTTGCAAATTAGCCTCAAACCACCACAAGCTAAGGTGGAGCATTTATTACACATACCAAGGATCATACTGGAAACATTTTGCTGACATTTTGCTGACTGTGGTCGATATGGTCTATTGTAATTTAACTAATATGCATATTTAATACCCAATTTAAGATCTACTGTATGTGCTACATTCAAATGAGCAGTCTTAGCTCAAACCAAAACAGTAATATCATAATACCCAAAATATTATTCACATTATTTATTTCTTACCTTTGATGTATTCTTTCCAAAAGGCATCCTAAAAAAAACACAAGCAATCAGAAACACTAACTCGAAAAGACACTTTGATAAACAGCCCAAAGTATCAACACTTAACTGTTTGTGGTATGTTTTCAAAGACTTCCCTTGCTTCCTCGTAATTGCAGATTTCTTCAATACACTCCCTCTCCAGGTTGCCAGGAACAAACATTTCAAAGTCAAAGCGATTGGCCAGCAGATGGCGACCCAGGAACAACTTTGCGTCTGACTCACCTGTAAACACTTTAACCAGACACAAACAAGTTAAGAAAGGACACATTTCAAAACAAGAGCCAGGCCACAAATAAAACTGCTAGTAGCCTAAAGTATGCCTCACCTTTATCTTCTGGCACTTCATTTTGGGACATTAACTTCCTCGCCGATGCCGGGTTTCCAGCGCTCAACAGCCGAAGGAGCACGAACAAACCGATTAACATGATGAATCCACGTAGGAACTGTCCGTAAACTGTCAGCCCTTCCAAACCACAAACTTTTACAAGCTCCAAAACTTTTACAGCGAAAAATAATAATAATAATCACAATCAAAGTCCTTCATTCTAAAGTAAAAAAAAAAGAAAAGAAAACGCAGCACACATTAATGTCCAGAGTTCAGCAACAACAAAATGAAAGTTATCGGAGGGAGCGGTTGGTGTCCCAAGCTGTCGGTTCGTGACGCTGATAAAGGCGAAAATGGAAACGTCCGATTTCACTCATTAAACCCCCACTCTGTGTCTCTTTCCTGTAACGAACTTCAGCGCCTCAACTGTAGCCAAAACTGAGGTTAAAGATGAAACCAGCTCCAGAGGCTGAACAAAAAAACAAACACTCGTGTTACTTCCCAGCAGGTTCTCTCCCTACTCCGAAACTGTAGAGCAAGGCTTGATCAGTCGATTACCTTTACCTTGACTACATTTCATCAAGGTGAACGCTAGATGGCAGCAGAAACACACCGAACTGGGATTACTCATACTAGTATTATATTAAATACGTGGGATTAAAATTTGATCTCTGACCAAGAACCTTATGATACTTTTAAGCTGTCGCCCCACCCAAGAACAAATCATATTTTTGGCTTTAATCACACGTTTCTTTTGAAATCTTATGTAATCGAGCCATTACATTTCTGGCATCCTAAAAACTATTGTTTTGTTCTTTTATTTGTTTTATTCTATTGCTTTATTCTTGAAATAAAAGAAAACTTATGCCAAATGCACAAAGCTGGAGATCTAAACGAGTTGGTGTAGAATATAAAATGATACAGTTTCTCAATTTTAAAATTTAAAAGGTGCTTTCTAAGAAACTCTGCCATGAGCTTACATTGAGAAAGTTGCCTCAAGGTTGAGTTTTCACTCAAGTTATTAGAAAGTTGTTAAACCTCTTCTTGTAACTGATTTTTTTTATTTTTTTGGTTTTCTAATTTACCATTCTTATAAGTTATCTTTGAACATGTGGCTCAATTTTATGCAGTGCAATTCATTTAACGGAGCCATCTTGCTGTGTGAACCTTCTAATGAATAAATGCATAAACTTTTCCCAAACAGCATAAGTTTTATTACCTTGTATATACTGTGGCATCTTTTGAGATCCTTCAAGTCAAAGCACTTAATCTACTTCATTCAGCATTTTCATAGCTGTTTGGCTGAATGTTGCACTGTTAATAGCTTCTATAGCAATGGTCTCTATACAGAAAACTGTAAATGAAGCTAAAATAGTAGCAGGATTAAGGGCAATCCTCCCCTACATTGATTAAAAGAAATGCATCTTGAGTAATAGTCTCTATGTTTCTCTATGCTTAAATTTGGTTTGGTAACTATGGAGATATTTGGGGTTTGCGGGGCTTCCGGTTTATGTTTACATATCTATGTTATCTAACTGTCTTCTGTCTGGTGCTAATTGAAGTTCACTCTGTAGTTGTCTGCATCTCTTAAGTACTGTAAGAATGCTACATTTGCCCAAAAGATTGCTTATTTATGTGGTATTGCAAAAATAATATGTTACTGTAAGATGAGCTGCAATACATTTTGAATTATATTGTCTTAATGCATATTAATTAATGGTGAATACTACTTGATGGGAGAGAAATGTCTGTGCTTATTAGTGTAATAATCATCTGCAATAAATCAAATCTACCAATGTTTCATTCTTAAAAGAGTACAAGTTTGGCTTTATTAGATTATGACCACCCCACTGACTTACAGTAAATGACCACAGCTTTGAGCAAACAGGAGTCGGTTAACCAGAAATGTCTTTATATGTTTTGGTGGGAAAGAACAGATCATCTACCAAAACACACTTAAAACACAAGTAGGAAAAACTGCAGAAGTCATCTGAATCAAAGCTGGAAAAAAAATATACAAACTGAAACCAAAGTCAAAGCTTGAGTCAAAGTAGTTTCCATCTCCTCCCCTCTCTTCCTTACAGGTGACTGTGATGAGATTGTGTTCCAGAGAATGTGTTTAGTGATTTACACCCTGATAGGGGCTAGAAATGCTGGTCTGCGATGGGAAACTGGACACAAGTGTGCAGTGAGATTAAGCAGACCTCTGAAATGACAGAAAAATTAGCTAACAGATTGTAGTAGTGACTGGCACGCCAATGGTCTAATCCATCTAAAAGAAATACTTCAGTGTCTGGACTAAAATACTAAAATTGCAAATCAGTGGCATCTGAGACGTCCAAAATTGGTCTACATCAATTAAATGGAAAGTTTAACTGTCAAGGAAATGAGCAAGAGGGATGAGAGCTGAGGAAAACCAGAGTGCAACGCCAATAATCTGCACTTAGTCAGCCACTGCTGATTTCATCACTGACCCGGAGGAAGAAAACTGAAACAAATCCCTTTTACACCTAATCTCTATAGCATAAATTATGAGATTAACATCACATGAATACGCTAGAGGCCACCTGAAAATGGATTGTAGTTCTTAAGAAAATGGTATTCAATTTACAAAAATGTAAAACAGCTCCTGTATATTTTTCCCATTTCAATGACATTAAACATATTGAAGAGACATTTGCTTGAATGACCTCTTATTGACAAAACATTTATTGTATCTAGTCCAGTCTTTTTTATTTTTTTTTATCTCCCACAAAACCAAAACTCTCAGGGCCAAACTTGGCAGCAACATGAAGAAACGACTTGAAATAAAAGTAGCAACATCTTTCCTGATACTACTTTCCTCCCCAAACAAGCACACTGATCTCTATTCTTCCTTCATCTTTCCAGAGCTAGAAATACTCAGAGAGATGATCTGATCACACTGTGCTTCCCTGTGGCTCTAGTGTGGTGCTACAAATTATTTCTCTGCGGCTTTTGACAAGTGGCTCACTTCTGAATTAAAGTACTGCATAGAACAACATCTATGGTTGAGGTCGAAGTAAAGCCAGTCCAACTTTTCTGACCAGATCACTGTGTTAGAAAGAAGTCAGGTTTACTACAGTGACAGAATACACGGATCCAACGTGCTGCTGGTTGTGTGTGATTGAATCATTAACTGAGAGGGCCTGATCAAACTGATAGCAGTATGTAGCTAAACCAGCGAGGTCAGACATTTTATTAAAACCACGTGACCCGTATTTAGAGGCGAAGGCAAACACTTTCTACACTCTACAGTCTAGTTCTTAGTTTGTCAAATGACCTCCATATACTTCATTCAAGACTGTTAAGACAGGTCAGGCATGATATGTTTCTCATACTCCACAGATTTTGGATCAGTTTGAAATATTTGAAGAGGTCATGTTGCCTTATGCTGAGAAGGAAATTCCTTAGAGTGTTTATGACATCTCCTAAGGTTGTGATTCACATGGCGGATCAGCCCAGCCCAGCCCCTCCGGACCTTAATCCAATAGAACGTTAGTAACATGACATCAAGAGTGCGGTTTCTGGCAAAACTAATAATTGGAGAGGAATTATAGAACGTTTCCTGAGAAGGAATACATGTTCATAGGGGAAAGAACTTGGACGACTCGACACAAACGCAAATGTTTTGCTGTTCGTCAGAAAGAAACCTATTAATAGTATGATGACTCATAGGAAGATTAAATCAGGAAGCATGTTTCAGGTTTACAGAAAATGCTTCGAGTTTGTGAAGACACTTTATTATTTTACAGATGAACTTTGATTTTCCTCAGCTTCTACAGAGGGATTAGCGTCCTAATCAAAACACACATTCTTGTGTTTTGATTTCGACAACAATGTTCACCGATAATGCGTGGTTTAAGTATGAACTTCACTAGGTATTTTTAAGTCCACCTCTTTTATTTTGAATGGAACCGTTTTTCCAATCCTCTAGAATTAGAGCAGCAGCTTATTACCTATTTGTTTGAAACCTGTATTGCCATATTCCTCAGAAACTATAAAGGGCTCAAGTATATGAGCAATGTCAAAGTCAATGATTCAACAGTTTTTTTTTTGTGTTTTTTTTACCAATTGTTTAATTATGATCAAACTTGTATGCCTTTATAGTTTGTTTTTTTTACTAGAAATTGCATAATTTTTAATATATCACAGCTGTCCGGCAAAAACCTTTGTATTTCCTGAAGAGAACTTTCTATGAAAGAAAAAGATACTTTTTAATGCATATTAAAAAGTATAACCTAGATCGTAATTCATTCAGTCTGGTCAAAGTCACATAGTGTTTTTGATACTTTTTAAATGTCAATTCATCAGTAACTATTGATCACAGACAGTTGAAGTGTGATCAATAGATGATTTTCAAATCAAAATAAACAAAAGCCAATAAAAATGGAAACAAAAAGTTTAGTCCAACACCGACAACATAACCATCTATATTTTAGTAATATAACAACTCATGGCATTTCTTTAAAATGCCGTCCCAGACTTTTAAAGTTTGTTGTAGAATTATTGCTAGAGTGTTTTTGCCACAAATCATTAGTAACTTAATCCTACATTTCTGCTTCGAAAAAATCCCCATTCAAAATTCTTCATTTCAGTTTTAGGGGGATTGCAGACAGTGAATCATGCTGACTACAGCTGAGCAGACTGTATCAACCCAGCTGAATGTTTCATGGTTGCAACAGCAGAGAAGGAGCCTTCAGCACAATGCAGCTTTGACCATAACATGGAGGGTCATCCTAAGTTCACATGAAAATTGTTCTATCTGTATAGAAGACAAACTGACCCTCTTACTGAAGGTTATTTCTCACCCCCAGTCACAGCTCATCTACTAAACTGGCAAGCTGTCTTGTAACTGGAAGCAGATGTTAAGAGTTGCTAGAGGAGGAGTTCCAATTGGGGACCCTGAATGTTTTTGTTAAAAGGATGAACACTATATTATTATCCATTCAAATAACAAATTAAGAAAAAAAAGCAAATATATATCAACACAAAAGCCCTCATTGGTCACCTTCACTTTTTTATTTGATGAATATAAAAACTGATCTTTTCAGTCAGAGCTTCGGTGAAGCAGTGAAGATCTGAGAGTCAGGTCCATGTTGGAGTTATGCAGAAGGGGACAAGGTCTGCAGACTGGTCTTGACGGTTGCTAGGTTAGCCTTCCAGGAGCTCAGGGTGTCGTACAGCTGCTGCCACTGCTGCTTGCCAAAGGTGCGGTGTGTGCTGTGGCTGAGAGAATGGAGACAGGAAAGCAAGGCCAAGGTCACACTTCATGGCAAAGGCAGGTTCAGCTATGAAAAACATGCAAGACCGTTTCTGTACACAGACCTGAGACCATTTAGGGATATAATCACTTGGAAAAAAAAAAGAAAAAAAAAAGAAAAGAAACAAACATTGTATATATTTGCATCCGATCTAATGTTTTTACTACACCATACTTCTCTAGATGCAGGTGCTGAACTGCAAAAGTGTTTGGAGTTCATCCTTGCAGTCTGTAATATTTTATTTATACACATTCATGAACAGTAACCCCATACTTCAGGAAACGTTTTTAGAAAATGTTTACAAAGGGGTCCTGCATGCAAACTTTCTGTACAAAAGAATGGACCATTTCTTCATTCTGATTCAGTTTTAATATCCAGTTTAAACCAGTGACAAGACAGTCAGTTACCAAAAAGCCCTGGGAAAAAAAGGGAATACACAAGCACAGCAAAATAGGTGAAGATAACAATGTTGTATGATTATGAAAGTGCATAATGCAGTAGATTACGCACCAGTAAAGTTGTTTCTATTTTAATAACTCAAGATAGTTTTACTGAGTAAAACATGAAACTTTAATAAAGACTTTAATCTAATACTTTTAGAATGATTTATTTGAATACTTATACTTAATTGTCATAATGTATTATCTTGGTATTACTTTATTTATTTTAAACTATTACAATGTATTGAGTTCTGCTACAGGAACTAAGGGATTTTAAAGACACCATCCAGCTACTACAAAGTTTAAAATAAAATATATTCAGCAAACACCAGGAAGACATACATTGTTGTGCTCACATGGCCCAGGTTAGTTTAGTCAGATATTTGAAAAAAAAATATTTTGTGCATATTTTATTCAAATTTTGTACTTTATCCATAGGACCAGTTTTGTCCCTCTTCTAAAGAATCACTGAATTGATTCTTGAGAATAAATAAAAACTTGTTTTTTTTCCCCTTTACCTATCCAGACCAGAAAAAATACCTAAATCAAATTCTAGACTTTTCCAGACTGCCAAGAATATTACTTGCTCTCTTGGTTATCTGAGACCAAACATCTTTTCCACAAAGCAAATTGTAGCATATTTCCTTTTTAACTTCACATTTTTTTCCACAGTTATTGCTTAAAACAAATACGCTCAACTGTAGACAGCTTTAAAAAAAAAAACCTTTTTATCTTCATTAGCTACATATTCATGTTAACCTATGTATGGCACAATAGAAAGAACTTACCTCACGACAACTTTTCTTTGCGTTTGGTCAATTTTGCAGTAGACCATTTTAGTCCGAACAGCTGGGGGTGGGAAAAGGCAAGACGAGAAGAAAGGTGAGGAGAGAACAAAAGCTCCAACAAAAATCATCAGGATCTCAGAAAGACACAAAAGGAATAATCAAGTCCATGTAGATTAACTGATCAGGATGGAAATATTATTTTTCATTCTGTCAGCTAGAGACATCTTGGGCACATCCAATCCAACAAAGTTTTGTTCAAAATTTTCTGAAACATTATTCATTGAGAAGCAGCAGAAAGATGATGCGTCTTAATATCATAGCATGCATTTAGCAGCTTAAAGATCCCAGCGGTCTTGTCTTTTTCTGTCGGTCAATCATTAAGTGTCATTCACGCGTCGCACTGTGATTCTGTGTTAAACCTACAAACCTGGAGCATCTAAACCCCATACATCACCTTCGAACCTGAAGCAGCCCCAAACTTTATCTCCCCTTTGGAAAGCTTTTAAAGGTTGAGTGAATAATTCGTCACAGATACTGACGCTATGATTGCTTTTAAAGTACAGTTTGGATGAAGCTCACCCATTAGTGCAGTCAAACTTGACTGATGCACAGAGCAAGCGGAAACATGCAGGATGCCAACAGGCTGCGGTTGTGGGAAGCTCTAATAACATCCATGTATTTGGGTGTCAGACAGCAGAAAACACAATGTTTTAAAATGAGTTCATATTGCAAACAGACTGGAGACATGGATCTAAGACACCCTAACTACATTTAAATAGTCTTGAGTATATATTTCTCTGAACTGCGCTGAGTGTTTGAAGGACATGGATGGACAAGGTTAATTTGAAGTTTATACCGTCAATGACAAAAGCCTCGACGTCATCAGCTCCGATCTGCAGTTCCTGCTGTATGGTATCAAAGGAGATCTCTTTGAATTCCACAGCCATGCCCATAAACGTCAGCAGGCGCATCTTTGCTATGTTCTGCTCGTGAGAGAGGCCTGAGGACCAAAACACAGGGATCATTAAGCACAAAAGAGTCACAGGCAATTACTCTCCACTCAGGGAGTTTCCCCTGTAATAAAGCTCAGAATGTTTAGGACCAGTCAGGGATTCTACTCATTAACAAAAACATCTCTCTGTGTTGGCTGTTTTGAGAGCCCATCCTACACATGTTTTAATTGAATTTCATTCATAATGTAGTTGGGGGGGGAAAAAAACGAAAGTACTGCTGACACAAACATTCTTGATCTGCATCAACAAAAGCAGACACTCTGAGGGAATAAAATATCCCTCCAAAGTTCATTGTCTTGCCACAAACATAGAAAAAAAGAATTGGAATAAATAATATTCTTATTCACATGATAAGATATAAGTACTTACCAAGAGAATCAATAAAGTCTTTGTTACTCTGGTAGAATTTGACATATGCTGCTAGTTTTGCACTCACAAAGATGGTTAATAGCTGAGAAGACAGATGGGAAGAAAAATCGCCAATGAATAATCAGTCAGATGGACTTATACAAACTAAAGTCATTAAGTTTCTGGACTAATATCATGCACTTAAGCTATCAAAGCTCTTGTTAACTGTGAAATCACAAAAGGCACAATTCAGCAAACAATTTTAAGCCTAATTTAGCTCCTGCTGATAAAGCATGACAAAATATTTTTTCGATAAGATTTAAAAAGGAAAGAAGAGATGTAATCCCTCAAATCTTTAAAATGCAACTAATGAGAGATATTGGACGAATCTGCCTTATTAAAAACAATCTACTTCCTGGTAAATTCCCTGCCTGGATTGAGTTATGTAGAGAATCTTTGAGCACTTACATCATGGATGAGCTCTCCCTCCAAAAAGCGAACGGGTTTCAGGGTGAGCAGGTGGTCAAACAGGAAGGTGTTGGGGTCTTTGAGAGCACGAACAATACATCTGAAAACGATGGAAACGGGTTGGAAAGAGGCACCCCGTTTCAAATTTCAACAAGCGTGAAACCAGTTTTAATAACGCACCTGTGAGCATCAACGCGTGCTTGTGAAGCATTGTCCTCTGTGTAACTTCCCAGCAGCTCAACCATCACTTTCGCGGCAGCTTCACTGCAAAGTAGAAAATTAAAAAGGTTAAAGCCCTTTTAACATACATGTACTAATTAACACAGAGCACTAAAACACACCATCAACCCACTGAGTAATGAAACACACACTGCACTGCAACATTGTTACATTGTAATGTTTCTGAGTGGCACAATGTGTCAAATTACAATCCTCATCTCAAAATAAATGTGTGTAATACTTGAAGAGCAAAATCTCCTTGGGTGCAGTACATGGTAGGACTTAATATCAATCTTCAATGCATTCAGATTTCACTACTGCTCTCTTAATGTATACTTTAAGCAGCCAAAAAGCTAGACAAAATGAATGTTATCATGTCCAGCAGTAATATCACAGTAATATCCTGCATTGCTCCAATGACGTAGAATGCATTTGACAATTTGTCTTTCTGCATCTGCTGATTTTGAAATAGTCACAATAAACATCAAATACTGTGTACAGTTACCTTTTTTTGCAGTCCACCAATGCTTCATAGACCAGCCTCAGCATTGTGTGCTTCTTCTCTGTGTCCAGGTTCCAGTCAACAATCCACTTGCGTACCTATTCAGCGACATAAACGCGAATCAAGCCAAAGAAAAGCACCTTTACACCGACTCCGCTTTTAAGATGGAGAATGGAGATACCTGATCAAGGTCGGTGGGGATGAAAGAAATGGCATTACAGGTTGCAGCCACCTTGACGAGGCTGCAGAACACTGTGTACCTCACCGGAGTGTTCTCGTCCATGCCGTGGAACAAGTTGCTCAGCCTGAAAAAGCAACTCAAACGTTGACACGGACCTTTATCTTTTAATTATCGGATATCAACACGTTTTGTTTTTTTTAACAGGACTTACAGCTGCAGGCGAAGGGAGGGTCGCTCTCCCTCACGGAACTTTACCAGCTTCTCACACAGACTTTCAATCAGAGCTTCTTGCTTCTCTGGCTCCAGGATTAACAGCAGAGACACGATGCTGTTCATTACGCTCTCAACATCTACAAAGAGACAGAAAGCAGACAGGTGACTCAAACAACTGAACTTAAAAGTTTTTTTTTCTCTATTAAAATGAAACCAATTTCAGTTTCTTGCTAAAAGGTAAGAAGAGTCAATGTGTGAGACATAGAAGCGTTCTTCCTCACCCACCTTTATCATCATCCTTCAGACAAACGTCACTGGCCTCAATGATCTGAGCCAAATCAACATGAAGTCCACCTTCAGCATTCTCCTCTGATATATCAGCTCCTTTGGCCTTGATGTAGGACCTCAGCTCTGAAGCCTGAAATATGACGGTGTTAATATCAAGGATGTTTCCACTGTAGAATACTGAACTATTCAGTATTCTGCAGTGCTGTTCTACTAAAATAGAGCAAGCTGTGTTTTAGTTAAGAATTTAATAAACATCCTGTTTGTCTATCTATGCTTTGAAATATCAAAGTGCTGGATCCTTCTTAGTCGAGATCAGGAGTGTCCAAACAAACAAACAAAAAATAAGTTGTTTTCCTTTTTTACCTGCCCAACAATAAACTATGCAATATGTTAATTAAAAAGTTTTTTGGGGAGAAGGCGAGAGAAGTTTATTTTAGTTTTGATTTAAAAAAAAATTAAATTAAATAAAAATTAAGCCAAAAGAATTTGTCTGATACCAACAATAGGGATATGATTTGGTGTCATTGTCTCGCCGTCTGGAAATGCTAAATGAATTTAGCTATGTCTAATAGATTAATTAAAAATTAATTGCATCTTTACGCGTTATATCATTTGTATAATTTTAAACATTTCAACTGAGTCAAACGCAAATCATTTGTATCAATGTCCAACCTGTTTGAAAGTTAGATCACATATACTGTACAACATGTAAAAGCACGCAGTGTTGGAAAAAGCCCTGCTAAAGCATCGAAACTACAGCGTTTAGAACCATTAGTTTAAAGAAATATGTAAACACCCACTTAATCTCCACAAAAATTATAGTTTGAACTTAGTGGCATAACTAAAGGGAAATTGAATAAGTAATTTTAATACTTTGTTTATTTCATTTATTTTTTTGTAACTTTGTTTATGTCGACATGTATATAGGTGGCTAGCATTTGCTAGCCAAGCGTTGCTTCTCCGACTGCAAATATTTTGATCTAGAATAAACTTAGATCAACATATCTCAACAAAATCCTGTTGAGATATGTAAATAATTAGTCTTATTCCAGAGTTTGCTAACGTACACATCCTTACCATTACCTGCCAGCTGCTAAGTACGGAGTTAGCATTGCAGAAAGCTAGCACATGCTAACTTATTTAAATGCTTAGCTTTAATTCTACAGTTAATCTAGAAAACGCAGTTTTAATGTCCTTAGAAACCGTAGGTCGCACCTGGTCTTCTTCTGTTATGTCGATAAACGCTGGGACGCTCATTTTGGTGATACGGTGAGCCTAGATGATGAAATCCACGCTCTCACCAACTCCGAGATCAGAGCGGAAAAGAAAGTCCAGCATCGCCGGGTAGACTGATGCTCATCCGGGTCATTTTCTTAAAGCCACAGCAGCCGGCTAAACTCATTTAGGTTGATGGTGAGTCAGTATTTACACACCGTTTTATATGACTGGGAAACAACGACACTTCAGCTTTAATTATGCCACAAATAACTCGAACCTTAACCTGATTAAATAACACTGGTGTATGTGAAAAAGGTTTGAGTAAAAAGCAAAAATAAATCAATAAAAAGGCCCTTGCTGTTAGAAAACACTTATCAACGTCCCTATCGTGGAAAGTTTATTGCATTGCATTTATTCTGTGAAATAAGCATTGAGTTTGTTAGTAGAAGAGCTCAGTGAAGAGAGTTACTGTACTCATTACTGATGTGTAAAAGGAGGAAGAAGCCATTATTCTAAAAGCAACATAAAACCCAAGATTACAGATTGCATTCAGGGACAATTACCTTAATGTTTGGAGACATATCCTATACCTGAAATGTTTGACCATAATGCTTGTTATTAATATGTTTGGGGGGGAAAAAGGTGAAGTTTGCCAGATGATTTATTTATTTATTTTTTTATAATCACAATCAATATCCCCTTGAGTTTGGTAAATATTGCAGTTAGACATGTTAATTTTGTGCATGGTCTTTAAACCCTTGATTCAATAATTTTTGAATCCTTATTAATTTTTTGTCCAGGCACCATTCTAAAAAAAGCACAGCAAAGCACCTGCTACTCATAGATGTTATAACTATGTGACTTACTAAACTAAAGGTATTTATTGCAAATATGCATATACAGTTTACAATGGAACTGATTTGCACAATCCGTAACTATTTACAGCACCTGACTCTTATTGAGCTCAACAGAAAGATTTGTCACAGCTTCAGCATTTCAGATATTCCGAGTTATGATACTGAAAAACTAAGTGCCCACTATAAAGGTGAGAATTAGGCTCCTTTAACTAAATATGATATGGCTAAATGTGTGTGAAAATTATCTTCTACTCTTTATCACTTGAAAAAAAAAAAGAACTTGAACATTCTTAATCTTTTTTTCAGTTTTTATTCTTATTTCAGCAAATGTCTCCTCTTTGGAGGATCAACATTAAATGTTATGGATTCAAGTAGAGAGTGATTCTGTTTTGAGGTTATCATATTAAACTATGGTTAATTTTTGCAGACTAACACAGAAACTGTGACCCAAACAGGGCCAAGGTGGACATACTGTCAGTGTCAGAGGGCACGTCTCCCCCACCACATACCCGCTATGTGAACATGTGTTGGGCCCCTGCACCAAAGGGGATCCTGTGTATTGTTGCAATGGCAGGTCACTCAGTGATTAAGGTGAGCAGGGCAAGTGAAGCAAGAGGTCATCTTAAAACTATGGAGTCGGGTTACTGATGTTTGGGTGGCGAGGAGGCTCATCCCAGGGTAAGGACTCTGTGGGGTGTTTTTCCATTTCCCTGCTTCACTGCTCACAGTTCATCTGTCAGGAAAATATGTATATTTTGGGGATTCATGGGCTATGGAGACACCTCATGCCATGTCATAATTCCTTGAAAGTCCTCTTGTCACATATTTCTTTTAGCAGTTACAGAAAGGGAACTTAACTCTGCCACATTCATCAGATCATCCACTGCCTGAAAATAGTGTGCTGAGGGGAAATGGCTGATTGAGTGTTTCACCACAGAGCTCATTTGATGCGTCATTGTGTTGGGAAGGAAGGCGCCTGGTACCAAATCCCACCTTCACTCTCTCCCCGCCCTTGTACACTGTCATGTCAAAGAATTTATGGGTGTTTCTCCACAAGAGTGCTTGTGTAAATCTGAGGCTTCTATTATCTGATTAACAGCTGTTGTCAAGTGTCTGGTGTATTTCAAGTCCTGAATAAGAGTTTTGCAGGCTTTGAAGCACCAGCTGCCTATGAGACATTGTTCGTTGTTTATTAAAATAAGTGTTCAAAAAGTCATGTAGCATTTGGTACACTGATCTTTTTATGTTGAGCGTCAAAGCTTAAAAAAAGAAAAGCAATTGTCTGATAAAGTCTTATGATAGGGTTGGATGTGATTGTTTTTATTCTGTTATATCTTTTTGAATTTTTCTTTTTATCTAGGTTCAAGATTTTCAAACTGCTGTGCAAGAAATACTGAGATTGCATGCGGTGCCATCAGTAACACAAACAGAAACTTTTGCTGATAACTGTTTACAAAGTTAAATAAAGCCTCATTGGCTTCCTGAAACTCTGGAGACCTGAAGCATCCTCAGGAGAGGAACCTGGACGTTCTCTCTTTTTCTTTTTGTTTGTTGTTTGTTGTCTTTTTCACTCTGGTGAATCCTTCCCAGGATCAAATGGACTTTGATGTACAGGAGAACCATCAGTCTTTTACACTCAGAATACTAGAAAGATAGTTCATTTAAAAAAGAAAAAAAGCTAATATGTATAAGTCAACAGTTAGCTGCACTGGAAAATATTTTGAGGATCCTGCAGGAGAAACTGATGCAAAATGACAGCGAACCAGAGAGTGCTGATAATTCCTTATGCTGCTTTATGTTTACTTAAGTTAGAATTTGAGAATATTATCAACCACAACTTTTTCAGGTTTTAAACTCAAAAGTTATTGTCAGTTAATTACTATTAATAAGACAAGCCGGTAATAATTTAGAGTGATGGCAAAACCCATGTGTTCCCTTAGATTTCCCTCAATCTTTGGTTAGCATCACACTTAAATTATTGGATCATTAAAACAAATTTAACATTAGACAAATAGAGCCTGAGAAAATATAAAATGCATTTTTCAAATCTTGCTTATATCCATTAAAAAGATGAAAATAGAAAGAACAATTTGTACTTTCCAAAAGAATGTCTTGATGATCTCAACAACTCTTAGAAAAATGTACTGCAGACTGATGAAATCGAGTGGAACTGTTTTTCAATGATGAGCATTCTGTTCCATCCCCATTTGAGAAAAATAACTTCATACATGATGGTGGTATGATCATCTGTGGCTGGTTACCAGCAACAATATTTGAACAACATGTTGTTATTGGTGGAATCATGAATTTTGCTCTCTACCAGAAATCCTTAAAGAATAAAAAAAGCTCTTGGATTATGTAGCAAGACAACAATCTAAAAAAGGCCAGCAAATCCACATCTAACTGTTATTTCTCACTTAGTAATTGCATTTATGATTTGAAAGCAACATTTCACATATACTCAGTTTATCTGCAGTTTATCCTTTGGTGATCTGGTATATATAATTGTAAAAACAAACAAGCAAACAAAAAAACAAAGCACAAAAACAAAGAAATTAAAACGTGGGCAAAACTTTTTCTCATAGCACTGCATGTCTATGCATTTTATGTACTAAAACTGCTTTGCAAAGGGATGTTTCTGGAAAAAAAAAGAGCCCAACTCCAGTTGTAGTACCATTAAAAAAAGAGAACATGTTGGTAATTAGAAAATTTAGCAATTAGTGAAGAGTTTTTTTTTTTTTAACTATAACATCTTGGCACACCACTGCTCCGGTTTCATTGAGACAGCAAAATATTAACAGCTCTTTCTAGATATAACTCATATCAAATAAGCAGAAGAATTTAATGTTTCTAATGTATGATGCAGCCTCTTTTTTCTCTGGGATTCAGCATTCTGATAACCAGAATACTGTATATGCTCTCCTCATTGTAAAAAGCTCTAGTATAAGCTCTAGTATAACATTTTAGATGCTCAACATGTATTTACACATGTATTGTTTATATATTAACTAATAGCTATTGTTCCCTTATATATTTTCTGGTGTGAACTTTCCAGATATCAGTGTTTTGGTCAGTTTGGCTTCATTGACTCATCTCTGCTTGATGGGAATGAACACATGCTCTTCCTCAAATGCTGGCAAGCAGCCCGATCAGCCTCCTCAAAGATAAATGACAGTGTGTTAGGAGCTGCTTGAACCCAGGTGTTGGGCTCTCTCCCTGCCAGTCAGCCAAGTGGTGAGTATTCATGTAAACTAGTCTCATGGTTGTCATCCAGCGCGGCTGCCTACCCTTCCTCCGACTAATTGTCTGGTTCCCACAGTTCTGGCTGCTTTCACAATCTCTGAAAAATCCCCTCGCTCTAGCTCATCTATCAGTCGGTGACCTTGTCAGGGTGCAATGCATGAGTAACTTCCCCATTTCTCTAGGTGCAGCAAATTACTTGTTAATTACTTATAAGCTAACCTCCTTTAACACCCCAAGATGTACTCTAATTAACAAATAAACAAAGAAATCCAATAAAGATGTGTCCAGAACCTTACACATCCCATGGGGACACTTCTAATGGACTATCACGGTCAACATCTACAAAGAAACAAATTAATTTTGTACTTTTTTAGCAATCGAAAAATGATAAACTGTTATTGAACTGAAAAGCCAAGTTGTCTAAAGATATTTTTTTTCAAGTTTGGTTGCCTCAATCTAGGCTTTGGAACTTGTGATGATTTGTGATAATTTATGGTATTCGATTTAAAAGTGTATAACTCATTATTTATTGTTAGTAAGCACTGTTTTTCTGCCACCTACTGGCAAGTTATTTGTTCATACAATTTTAATAGTTCAAAAACTCATTCCAGATACAATCAGTTAAAATTCCCTATCCAATGGGGTGGGCAAGCTCATAATTTATCCCACTGAGCATCTGTGGACTATTCTAATAACTTTGGTTCCTGTGATGACATTCTATACCAAGTGATCAATAATACAGCGCATTTCAAGTCAGATGTCTGACTTGGAGAAGTCATTAAATGACTAAATGATTAGGTGCTTGTTATCAACATGTTTGAATCAATTATCAAAATTCGAAAGCAAGGTCGCCAAAATTAGTTTTATTTTGTTGTCACCAATTAGAACAAGTTTGCTGTTGAGTTTTTTGAACAACCAACTACCTCTGAGGCAGAAATTAATCTGTAAGATATAGCTCACTGCTCAGGGTAGCATCAAACCGGGACAACATGAGAACAATCTATAGTTAAATATCTAAAACTGTGCAGAGACTTGTTGAAATGCCGCATTAGATTTCTGAAACCTTTTTTGTATTAGAAAAACCTCTCAAAAAAGAGCTTGCTCAGTGTCTTATCTAAGTTTAGGACACCTTAGATTGTAATGTAAAGAATCCAACACTGGTTAAATCCAGATTGAAATATTCAATGGTCTGAAAACAGATATTTTTGTAAATAATAATATAAAGTAAACATGATAGTAACAGCTGTTAGCTGAACAGCTATCACTTGCTCATCCTGAACTTGAGAATGTAAAAGCTTTGATTGTTAAACTTTTACATTTTTTTAGACAACTTCATTTCAAGAAAACAACCCCACAACGATCTGGGATGAGTATTTGACAATAAGACCAAGTTTGTTGCATAAAACTATTTTTGCCATCCAGAAAATCTGTGTAAACACAATTTTAAGAATCTCGCTGCATTAATCCTGAGGATGAGGGTTGGTAAAGCAACACTTTCCCTTAAATGTAGCGTCAGATGTTATGGTTTCATTCTGTGCTGATTGTGGTGATTTTTATATTTTCCCAACACTGTGCATGTACCTCAGAGTCATACCGGTAACTTTTGCTCGCCTAGCTTCAAAATGAGGCTCAAGGGTATGACAACAGATATTAACCACTAGAGATATCTGAAATGTTTTCTAATGACTGTTTACACCCCAGCCACAGCTGTCAGGGTGTGACGGTGAGGAAGAGGCTGTGGTTTACTGTAAAGACCTGATAAGGGCCGGCCTTGATCCTGACATAAAGCCACCTGCTGGGATGAGAAAAAGATTGTTCAGCAACAATCAAATATGTTACATGACACATAGTAAATGAACCACTCCCAAGAATGCAGCTTTTGTGGTCAACACATTTGGTCAACGCAAGTTTGATGATGACAGTGGGTCAGACACCTCTGATAATAATGAAAACAAGCCTTTGCATAAGCATTCCAATTTAGTAATCACTGCTCAGAAATAATCTGGCGATGAGTCACGGCATTTGAATTTGGACATCCACTAGAAGAGAAGAGGACTTTTACGTAAAATCACAAATTCTAGGTCTGTTTAAAATTTGTAATCAATACACATGAATTAATTCTTCCCTGACCTATTTAGTGAAGTAATCACCAAATAACTTGTCCTCTTGTTTATGAATCAATTTATATATCAAATTAAAGAGTTTTCCAAGAACCATGTTTCAACAAAACACATGGTTTTATTGTCATAAATGTTGTCGAAAGATTTTTGCCCAAATAATTTTCTGTCCTTTACCAGATGGCGGTCGTAGTAAATTTAGTCTTTAAATGTCTAAAACAATTGGTGATGACCTGAACCTTTGGTTGTAAGGTCATAGACGTGCTGTTTGTGACAGTTCCAGTTAGGAATAGCTACAAGAGGTGTTGCAATGACCATAGCCGTCACTGTTACAGTAAGTTATTGCACACATATCATCTTAGCAACTTGTTGTTTTTATTTAATCCTGAGGAAAGAAGGACTATGAGCTAATTCACAACTTAAACTTAATTGGAAAAATTCTTATGGTAACAAGTTTCTATTTTAGCTACTTATTCAGTACTTTGGAAAATGTTCCATTTAAATTCATTCCAAATGAGAAGAGCTGTTACATGAAGCAATAAAACTACGAGAAAATATAAAGAAAGAGGAACTTATGCGACATTTTTGAGACTCTGGTCTGAATCAGTTGCCCTGTTTGGCAGAAAAAAAGGTTTATTGATGACAACTAAAATAAAGAGGTTCACAAATTGACAGTTAAAACTTTAAAACTTGGATTTCTGCTTTAAGCAGGAGTTAAAAAGTTTGACATGTTAATAATTGTTTTCATGTTTTCAGTAGATTTTGCGATTGAAGTTTATTTCCCATTTAAGATTTCACTTGAAATAAACCAGTCAGGATGACTCAGCAATAGAGCAGTTCTCAATGTTTGCTCTCTCACAAATTGTGATTTTTAATACTTTTTCCATCACATATGCCACACCTTGAGGGATGCTCAGAATGGCACGACTAAGACAGAACAAAGACAAAACCTTTGATATGTAGTTTTACGATTATACCTCTCTGCACCGATGGTTCAAAGCTTCATAAGGACACACAAGACGTAAACAACTGCACTGGTGTGTTGTGAATGAAGGGTTCCATTGCAAAGTGCTTGTCAAAAGGGATTTTGAGAAAGATTAATTATTCATTTAAATTATAAGAACTCCAAGTGCTCCTTTTAGTGGTTAGACAAAAGGTGCTGACGATGTGCATTCAGTGAGAGCTGTAAAGAAAATTTACTGTCATGTGTAAAATAAGGACACTAGTACAAAAATGGACTGTGGTGAAAAGATTTTTTTTTTTTTTTACAACCACACAGAAACGTACTGAAGAAATTGCAAGACGAGCAGGAAATGTGGAGCACGACAAAAATAATAATAAACCAACAAAGAACTATGGAAATCAGTGAGCTAGTAAAATCAGACAAGATTGAAGATTGATACTGGATTCTGGTGAGCTACTCAGGGAAATGTGGAACAGCTGAGGCAAAGAACAAACAGGGAAGGAAACTAAGTAACACATATGGAGTGGAACTACAACACAAAATGAAATTAGAGTTGCAAACCAAGGGGGGAAAGACTAACACTCAAATAAGAGCATAAGACCAAAATCCCAAACACCTGAGATTTTTTTTTTTTACTTTACCATCACTCTTAGATGTTTTTAGTTAACTAGAAATTACCATAGAAACTACAAAGTCAACCTGGCTCAATGTGAAAAATCCCCCTATTGGTAAATGGTGAAAAATGTGTGACTAGCAATTCTTTTTTTTTTGTGCAGTTTCACAACCATGACCCAGTTACTTTTACTAGTAAAAACAAATTGATTATTTAAATAGAGCATATCTGACAACATGAAGTAGACTGAAAGAGCTCAACAAGCAACACTTTATGCCCTGCTTGACTTTGGGACTACAGCTGCAATGACAGCAATTGTAAACAAAAGGAGAAAACATGGAAGAGTGGTGAATTTTCCCTGGACTGGCCAACCACTCATAATTATTTCAAGAGTGAACTGACAGAAGAACCCAGAACAACATCTCAAGCACGGCATACCTTAATGATCCCTGTTAAGGTTTGTGTTCATGGTCCAATATTAAGAAAGGGAATGAGTAAATATGGCATCCATAGGTCAGGACTGATTGGACCACAAATTCTGCTCTGTATCAACAAAAATCTTAAAGGGAACTTTCATCATGTATGAAAAGCCAGTGATTATAATAAGAGGGTGATTTATTTATTTATTTACACCAGGTTAGGACATTGTGTGGATAGTATTTTGTTAGTAAATGAAATGTACTTATAGCCTAAGGAAAATGGAAATGTTCTTCCCAACGTGTCTGTTCAGTCTTATCCATGACCCAGAGATTAAGAAAGATAGAAGGAAATGATGAAACATTTCAACACCATGTTTTTGGGTTTGTTATCAACTTGTTTCCATGCCCACAAAGAGAAGTGAAGGTCAAAGCTTTTATTCTCAGCACATCAAAATACCACCTGTTGCTCTATTGTAGCACTGTCCTGCACTACAAGTTGTCAATTGTATTATGTTTTTTTAATTGTAAATTAATCCTACTTTTTTTTTTTGATTCAGAAAACGGTATAAAAAAGCAGTAAACAACCTATCTTCAAATGCAGTAGCATGAATACAGATATTTATTGAAATGGAAAAGGTAATTCCCCTCTTTTTCCCATTTTTGTGTAGTTTATCATGCTTCTTCTTGGTGGAGCCATAACCTTCTCAAATTTCCTCTTACTCATTGTGCTGAAAGGCCTGTCTATTTCTTGTTAAGGGTTGGAGGCGGTGTTGACCGTTTCCCTTTTTCCTCCACTGAGATGTTGTTTTAAACCCTGAGTTAACCAGAGATTGATCTGAAGAATGGGTGTATTTGGGGACTGCCATTCGTCATATGGCCTGAAAGGGTCGTTTTCTCCCCCAACCCTGTCACCTTTGATGAATCCTCACTAAAGACTCCTCTGCTTAAGGCAAGGCCAGCATTTGCGTTGGCTGAGAGGCCTCTCGCATTTTGTCTCTCCCTCCGATTTTTGGCAACACACTTTGAACTGTACCACAGTACATTACTTTATTTTGTTTATTTGTGATGAGTGGACCACAGAGGGCTTTTAATAATTGTTCTGGGAGAAATTTATTTTCTTTGTAACTATTTTCAAATCCGCTATGTGAAAACGCTCTCCTTGGGGATGACAGTTTTGCCTTTTGCACTTGTTTATTTCTGAAAAAAAAAAAAAAAAAAGTCAGGGATCACTTACTTTTCCATGTGGTCACAAAACCACACAGAATAATTGCTGCAAGTTTCCAACTCAATTTGTTACGTTATGTCTACTGGACTGAATTTTTGAGCTAATGCTACACTAAGACAATTCCTACAATTTTACAAAAATTAGAAATACTAAAACATTAAAATACTGAATCAAAAACCGTTTAATAAATTTACAAATACGGCAGATTTGGCATTGGCTGTGCAAAACTACTGAAGGTGACATGCTTAAAATTTTGCAATCGTGACTAAAAATTGTTTATGTGAAGCGAGCTCAGCAGTTTGTCTGCTGATTTCATCACTTTAAAAGTGACTTCTCTTCCCAGGCACTTTGTTTCCCCCTCTTCCCTCACACAGCAGTTGTTTTTAAGTTGATACCAGGGTCAGCAATGTTCACTGGAACTCTAAGCCATGCTCCAGATGGTGATGACAGACACTGGTTAATACTGTTCACCTCTTCAACACCAAACTCTAGTCTCCTGCATCAAATCTGATGGTCGATTTAGTAGTTTGAAGTCAGTCAAGCATGAAATTAATTAAATCCGCATTTTTATTAGGTTTAAACTAAATCTTGTGTGATTTGGGAAGAAATTTCTTGAACACTGAACTTCGAAAATGCATCATTATTATGAAGTTCAGCATCTTAATGCCTTTTAACTGTGAGTGAATATTTGAGATTGTATGATGTGTTACAATGGGATGCTAGGACAAATGTCACGTTCTAGCAAACGTCGAAGCCTAAATATCTTGGTGCATAATAATCCAAAAATATTTAGGCTCAGAATATCTTGGATTAATTTATAAGTGCTTCTCCAAATACCTTAAGTTGTGATGAAGAACAATCGTGAAAGAGTGAACATTACATGAAACACCTGAATAGTCTTATCATTGCCACTTAAAAAGAAAAAATCATTGCACGTCCGAAAAACTCCACTTTCATTTTTTTTTCTTTTCAATTTTTTTCAGTGCTACTAATTAACTTTTTTTTTTTCTGTTTTCTGTATCGGATCGGTATTAAAAGTCAGATATGCGTATCAGTACTGGAAGTGATCAGTACATTGCTACTTTTTAGCAACTTTTCTAACTTAATAAGGCTCAAAAAACCTTTAACAATACTGTTTTGAACTAAGATATCAAAAACCTTTCTAACTGTCTTTGGAAAGGTCATTTAGAATTAAACCTCAGCGATTTTATGAAACACTAAAATATCATGTGGAGGTCCATCTATTCACCTTTTTAACACTTACCGGTAAAGTCCACAGTTTCCTATGAAACTTTCATAACTTCGTAATATAACATAGATTAAAGTGATCACCCTGGATAGTCCAAGTTTTGTCCAACCTTCAACATTGAGGGACAAGGGCCACTAATGCAACAATGTAATACAAAGGACATTGCTTTAACTACTTTTACATATAGAACATATTCAGCAACAAACTGACTCAGAATAAATGTAGTATGTTAGTTTATAACATGCTAAAGAGGAGATTGGAACCAAGCTTAATCTTGCATTTATAAGCAACCACATAAAAACAGCAAAAACTTGATGATTTATTTGCAGAAAGGTTACAAAACGGTTTCCCTGCTGAGGCACAAACAATGGAAATTAATAAATTAGAATTAAGGCTGTGGGAATAACTGCTTACCTTAGTGTGTGTGCAGCTGTTGCGTTTGCCAACTATTCCTGCGGGAATTGAAATTCTCTAATGTTACCCAAGACAGGAGCGAGGACTCTGAGACGACACAAACTCGTCTCATGCATTAAAACACAGATAAAATGTAAAAACATTTATTTTATTTTTTTTGCTGTGTCAGTTTAAACAGCTGATTGAGGTTCTGCAATGATTAAAAAGTGGGTGGACAAAGCTTTATAAAAGCAGTGATTAGAAAAGAAATGTCTCATATTCCCATTTATCCTTGCCCTGTGATGGACCGGCGACCTGTCCAGGATGTATCCGACCTCTCGCCCAGTGACCTCTGGAGATTGGCACCTGACCCACTGTGATTCTTGAAGGGACAGGTGGTTTAGACGATGGATAAGTTTCTGTTTTAGAAATACCAGAATTTTGGTGATTTTCTTACATCAAACTCAGGTAAGCATAATCATTTAGAAGCAATATCTGTAAGACCTGGATAAAAAGATTGCTGAATGTTGGCCCATTTCTCCAGACAGAACTGATATTCTTTGTTTCATTAAGTCACAGGACATGTCGCTATATGTTATTTTTATTTTTTATTTTTTGCTAACTTTGCAATGGATAGATATACAAAATTCTTTTCCAGTAAGTTTCTAAACAGCACTAAAAAAAGCAATCATTGAATCATGTTTCAATGTGCCTGCAAAATGATTTTACAAGTATTGTTATTGTGGGAATATAAAAAAGGGTAACCAGTTTGTCACAATTAATGTAGCAAACGTTCTTGCTTTTAATTAAATAAATAAACAGCAAAAACTTTGATTTGTAACGCTTTTTGATTGTTCTCGGCTTTGAGGGGAAGGAGGAACCCATGTGTTGATTTGAAAAATATCACAATGTTAAAAGATCCACAGCAGCTGGCTACTTTTTGCAGGCCTATTGAAGCTCCTGCATTCCTGCGTATAGCTCCACTTTGAGTAAAGTTTGAGTCGAAGCTGGAACCTCTGTGTCTGACACACACCCACACTGAACTCCCTCTCTCCTCTACTAATAAATAATTATCCTTTTGTGTGATGTGGCTTTGCTCCAAGGCCATGCACTTTATGTGAAATGCTTTTAGCAAAGGAGTCCAAAAGGGGAAATTCACACAAAAACACTTTGACTTTTACAGTTTACATTACACTTTTAAATGGTACAATAAACACGTTGCTTGATGCAAATTGCCGCATCAGCAAGCAAATACTCACCTCGACAAAACTGATGTTTCTGTGTCTTCATCATATTTTCTTCACACTTTTTTTTCCTACTGTACTTAATTATGGCACATACTTATTGAAAATAGTGTATATTTTTAAAAAAGGGACATGAACTTGAACATGATGTCCAATGATGCTCATTTGACGAAAAGGGCCATATACGCAAAAACTCAAAAAAGTTTTTTCGGGGACATAATTTTAAATATATTTTAATTCAAACATTTTCATTTAATTTTAAAGTTTTACAGCTAAAGACAATCGATTGCATGTGATGATCGCAAATAGAAATACTAAACATCTAATTAACTCACTCAAACCCTCAATACTTCAGCTTGGACAAAGAGCGGAGAGCAACACCCTCTAAAGCAAGGGTGACATTTGTCAGAATCTACTCACATAGATGCAGCCTGTAGCTGCTGGGCCAAAGCAGAGGAGTCATCTGGCTCCTCCCCCTGTTCAGAGTTATGCAGTATTTCAGGCTTCAGGAGAATAAGGAAAGCCAGACAATGTAGAGACACGGCATCCAGACACCTTTAACTCAGCAGTCTTAATTCTTAATCTTAATTCTTCTGCAGGACTTCAAGATTGTCATCCAGGTTTTTAATTTTCAATTAAGTTTTATTTTTTCCTCCATCATAACAGGCTGAAAAAATGACTTTGGAAGCGTACTGCAAGAACTTATGTTTGTTTCTGAAGAAGCTTTGGCTCCAAAGGTTTTGTTTTTTCACATACTCTTACTGATAACCTCTTAGGATAACCTGAGTATTTTTATTTATTGATTCATTTTTCTTGGAGTATCATCCATTTTTGTTTGGACTGCTTTAAACTGCATTCAGCGATGCTGACTGAACTGAACTTCGGAGGTATGTCTGTGGGGTCAGATGTCTGCGATCTGACCCTCTTACCACCAGCACCCCCTGTGCCATCCCTACCAGGAGCTGGAGGGATACCTGTTGGCGGCGGCCAATGGACCCAGCTGCTTGACCTTCATCCTGGCTCTCCCTACAGCACCCTGAACTCCCACCACTCCCTGATAAAGCAGGAGCCCAGCTGGGGGGCCGCTGACCTAAATGAGGACTGTGGACACGGGGCCTTCACCGTTCATTTCTCCGGCCAGTTCACAGGTTCGGGGCCTTGTCGGGTCGGCACCTTTGGGGAGACACCCGCGAGTCAAAGGATGTTTCCCACTGGGACCTACCTGCCCGGCTGTGTGGACAGCCCGCCTCCGACCAGGAATCAGGGTAAGAAACCCATCACAAATCTGTCTTTAACAGAATCAGTTAAAGACAAACGTCAAATTTTTTATTACTGACTAAAGCAGCGTAGAGATTTTTATTCACCTTCGTGTTTAAATGTTTTAGAGCAGAGTCTCAACAGGATCATTATGAACCATAACAGCTGTGACAGGATCTGTAGCAGATTTCTCAGTTCTGGACTCAGTCAACACTTGCGGGAAAAATGTCTTAAACAGGATATTATGACTCAAGTATCAGCTGAGGACTGAGTTGTTTTTGTGAAGTTACCCAAAAGTAACCAGTTGGAAGCATGGCTGAAAAATACAGGACAATCTCTGCCAAGTCCAGGATTCTAACACACAAACAAATTAAGTTTTAAAATACTTTAAATTTAACTTCAGTTGTACAAAGCCTTTCAGCGCATATTTCACTCTGTTTTTTTTAACTTATTTTGAAGCAAAAACAAAAACACCGGCTGAGCAGCAAGGGTACATTTTAAATTAGGTGTTAAATTTTACCGTGTATGAGAAAAATAATTCTTGATTTCCACTACCTCATTTAGGGACAGGATATCTTCTTTGATCAAAAATTTTAATGGCAAACGGAAAAACATGCTGCCACTTCTTTTGACAAGCATGGTCAAAACAAGACTGTATTTAGACTTCATAAAGCATTAAATGAAATCTGGAGGGGAAAAAAAAACATATCTTGTTCACAAACTCCAACTCATATGCTTGTTTTGGAAACCTTTTAAAATCTCATATTCTTAATTTTATGACTGTGCTATCAGAATTTACATTTTTAAGTTAAGGTAGGCTGTCTCTGCCGATACATTTTACAGTGGAAAGTGGTTTCTGATGCAGCAGTAAAACAGAAAACTATTTTCAAGATGCTTAAGGGGTTTAAGACTTAATGAGTCATTTTTATAAGAAAGTATTAAACTTTCAGCTTGGGCCTGACTCAGGATGTCCCTCGTTGGTGTGTGTGTGTGTGTCAAATAAACATTTTAAGAATTTATACAACAGAATTAAGCCTGCACTTAAAGTTGACATTATGTTTTAAAAGCATTAAATGTGAAACTACTGCTGTTTAAGACTGTTACCAACGGTAACAGTTGAGTTGGGATTGATATTGTTCATTTCTTCAACTAAGCTTATCCAACAGTAGCTCATTCTCAGACTGTCTCTTGTGTTTTTGCCAGATTTCTTTTTCCACCTGCCATAAATTTTGCAACCACAAGGCCAGAGATAGATGAGGGGAAAACGAATATGTTTCTGAGGAAAGAGGATTTAGTTGTGTGATGAATGTCTCTCCGCGGTAACCCTGCCAGGGACTAAGAGCAGCAGAGTACAGATAACTGACCTAACAACTTCACAACCTTTAAGACATCACAAGTCGTTTGTCAGATTGTAACCTTTAATGGCTCGAGCAGGAAAAATAACATCTTTTTCTTCTTTTTTTTTTTCTATTTCCATCGCCATCCTCATTTGTTTTTCCTCTCAGGTTATGGCGCAGTTGGTTTAGACAGCAACCCCAGTTACGGTCACACACCCTCCCACCACAATCCCCAGCTCTCCAGCCTGTCCTTCAAACACGAGGACACGCTGTCACCGCCGAACAGCATAGGTAAATGTCTGCGCCGTGACTTGTCTTCACCAGACTGGAAAACTGTCGTGTCTCATCATCAAGGTTATATAAGAAGTAACCCATCATTTCTCAGATCACAAACACCATCGCTAATATCCACTTTCATTCAAGTGTCTCCATTTCTGGCACACGTAAACACAGTTTCCCTTAATGACTTTGGAAATCATAACTTAAAGTGAATAACTTTTCTGAGACTCTGTTGGAATGTCAGAAACTGTCAGGGGAGCAGTATACTATATGAACCTGAAAACTACCACAGTTTCTCGTCAAACGTCTTGAAAAGAGGAGACGTGCAAGCCATTTAAATTAACTATTATTTGTTTTACAAATATATTATAAAAGTGCATGCAGGTACAATAATATTTCTGGGCTCTCTGAGGATGAATGATGTTCATCTGGTTTTTATTGGATCCTACAGTGTTTTATAATACGCAAATTATACAGTGCACGTTCTTAATACTCAAGCTTTAACTTCAACCTTTACTGCCAGAAATACCCCAATAAACTAACTTATGTGGCAGAAAAGTTAGTTTTCTGTGCTACAAAACCAACAAAGGTTAGTTTTGTGCTACAAAACTAACGTTTGCAGCACAAAAGTAAGTTTTTGCTTTGTTGTCCATTTGTTCTGATCTTTAGAAACTCCTAAGACACGGCAACTACAGACTAAGGCTAAATCCCATTTCGCAGGGTTATTCCTGCCCCAAACGCTCCCTCTTCATTCTGGTAGGGGTTACATTGGAGAAATGGGATACTCTGCTGAGAAGTGGATACACTATAAGTTATCAACGGCTTCTTGTGCATAAACATGTGAACTAACATGTCTGCAGCTGTCGTGCAAACAGATGCCATTGTTATTTTTTTATGCTTGATTATAAGTAACTAAAAGGTAATACTATCCAGAAATTAGCAAAATATGAATTTACTTTAATGTATTCAGACTGTATTTAGGTTTTCATTACTGTATTGCCAACGTGCTAACAAAAAATACATTGTTGCTATCTTACTTTGTTCTTTTGTTTTGTTTTTTTAAAAAAAAAAAACAAAAAAACAAACTGATTTTCAGTATTTGCTGTTTTTCTTTTCTATATCTTAAACAGAAAAAGTTTTGTTTTGTTTTGTTTTTTTCTCCTTTTTTAATAGACCTGAAAAGTCTAAACACCAAAACAACACATTGTAATGGTTGTAATTGTTTTTTGTTTGCTTTTTGTGGTGGACAATATTTAAACATTACAACTAAACATGTAATCTATTATAAAAATTCAATTGAGAACTGACATTTGAACTTTGGTCGCACTATTAGTAGTTAGTTTGGTCTCAGCATAATGTTTCTACTATCTACCTCACATGAATAGTAAATAATATAACTTTTATTTTTTAATACTTGCTTTCAGTACATACACACTATTCAAACCAGGAGTGCATCAAAAGTGAGACACACACTTTAAAGACATGGAAGGATTTGCAAACCATATGGCAAAATATTTAACAGTCTGACAGAAGCGTTATATTTTTGAGTGTATTTGGAAGCATGTATACTACTCCAAGTGATTCCCAAAAATATAGTTTTTTAAGGGCTAGTAAGTTATCTTCCTTATTCTATTTCTGCACAATAGAAAAGGTAAGGTGAAGGGGTGAGAAAGGCTAACAGGGATTTCAGCCTGTCTTTTTTTAAAGGTCACGCAATGCTGGCCTATTTTAAATGAACTTTTTACATCTCATTTTTTCAGTTGACCAGCAGTATTCCACACCAAATCCCATGTTTGGCTGCCACAGTCCTCCAGAATCCTGTCCAAGCAATCAAGCTCTGTTGCTGAGAAACTACAACAGGTACAATTATCCCCTCTTCACGCATTTATTGCTCCTACTTTTCACTCTGTCTGCCTTCAATCAGCCTTGAACAAAATTTTCCCTCTTACACCAACATTGTTAGACTCCTCACTCATCTGTCAACGTCAGTTATTTTTCCACTCGCTTGATGATTTCTTGGTCATTTTTAGAAGTGTGAACTGTCTCTGATCCCACGCGGAGCTCTGCATTGGCTTCTGCGTTGTCTGCATCATGAATCCTCATTTGTTCTGAGGCTAAGTGCTGCCCACTGGTGCTCGGCAGGCCAAAACAAACACAGTGTGACCTACTGCTGATGTGTCCGAGTCCTCACTGGGAAAAAAAGAAAAAAAAAAAAACCAGGAAGAAAGTACAACAGACAAGTTCAGTGAAAGTGTGAGACTTACTTGGTGGGGGTAATGGGAAATCTGCCTGTTTCAGACACTAAATATGTCTTCAGCTTGTGTTCGTTTTGATGTAAAGCATCTCAAGCAGTAAATTAGGAGGACATTCTTTAGATGCCGACTGGAGATGTTGTTGGAGAAAAGGAACATGTGCAACCCAAATATTGGGACAGCAGCAGATAAGCAGGAGGAAGAGTGTGCTGCTGTTAGAGCTCATGGCAGGAACTGGAAACCTTCAACGCGAGCACGCAGGCATGCACATGCGTGCACAAACTCACACACAGCGAGTACATGTCAGATATCAATGAGTCTTTCCATAGTTTACCATAGCTCAGGACTGATTAGCGAGCCATCGCGATCCTTCCCTCAAGGACTTCTCAAGGAATGCCGTCCAGAATTCCCCCGAAACTGTTTCCCGCCACTAATGATGCTGAGGACAGAGTGATGTCATGCTCTGGTCCAGGGTGTACTAGGCACGGAGGCGTTCACTCCCACAGAGAGTGCAATCGCATCTTTAAAAGTGTGCATGCCTGTGCGCGTGTGTGTTGGGGGTGGAGGGGTGTGTGTGTGTGTTGGCAGTGGGTTCTGCCAAGGTAAAAACAGACTCAGTGTATTTTATAATGAGAGCACTATAGTTTGGTGGGTGGATGGAAAGAGTTAATTAGCCAACTATCAGCAGTTCCTTTAAACACAAGATCTTCATCTAATCACCTTCATATCGTCTTATGATACCATTTTCTTTTAATGTCAGTGATAACCTGTACCAAATGGCATCTCAGCTGGAATGCGTCACATGGAACCAAATGAACACACTGACATCAACAATGAAGAGGTGAGATCGCTTTTTGTGTTTTAACTGTATATTTTTAAAATGTAATTTTTATTAATCCTTGGAACAAGTTTTTGTGGAGCTATACAAAGGAGGAGGAAGAGGGTTTTAGCTGCATAGCTATCGCCAATAATAAAAACAGGGCACAAAGAAAAGTTTAAATATATACTTAGTGTCTTTATCTGTGTATTTTATATTTGATGAGTTTTACCTTTGAATGTTTCAGGCATTATTTTGACCAAAGGATACATTTGTCTTTTTAGTCAAATGTATCTTCATGAATAAATGATTATATGATGATCAAACACAATCATTTCTGACTCAGATATGGTTTAGTCAAGTGTTGCTCACATGACATGACATAACATGTTTCTGTTTCATGTTACAGAAATCTATTTAAAATCTGCGAGATAAGTTTGTTGCAGTTTATGTTACAGTTAAGAGGTTTTTGTTTTTTTTTGCTTTGTTTTAGTTTATTCTCAAACCTCACACCCAGCTCACTTACTTGCATTTTATTAATCTTCTCTTGCCAGCAGTCATGCGATCAGTTATGACAGTGACCCTCCAGCTCCAGCCCCGCCCATGCTCGTCAGCGCCCAGTACCACATTCACACACATGGCGTTTTCAAAGGACTCCAGGTCAGACAGATAGCTGAAATACATACATATACACTTGTAGTAAATAAGTAAATTATGTAACAAGCACCGCTGCTGTATTTTTCTGTTTTTCCAAGGATGTCAGACGGGTGCCCGGCATGGCTCCTCCAGCGGCAAAGTCTGCAGAGGCCAGCGAGAAGCGCCCTTTTGTGTGCACTCATCCCGGCTGCAACAAGAGATACTTCAAGCAGTCGCATCTGCAGATGCATGGCCGAAAACATTCAGGTAAGAGCTACAACAATATTTAAGTTGTTTCTTGCACATTTGGGGCCCCCAAAGAGATAAAGAAATGCTAATGTCAATGGGGTTGGGGGTTATTTTGCAGGAGAAAGGCCTTACCGGTGTGATTTCACGGATTGTGGCCGCAGGTTCTCTCGCTCAGATCAGTTAAAGAGACACCAACGCAGACACACAGGTAGATTCTCGTAACCTGTTTTTCATATTGCCTCCAATCTGCATCATGATTGGAGGCAGAAACCTTTTAAGATAAGAAGTTTCTATATACATACATAATAATAAGGTGTCTCCACTTTGTGATAAATAAAACCCTATTGTTGCTAATTACTGTGAGATTTCCATCATGAATTACTGCTATGATAGCAATGTATTGCATAAGTTTGAACATATATATATATATATATATATATATATATATATATATATATATATATATAATATATATATATATATATATATATAACAGAAATCCCTTCAAGTCATGAAATACAAGGTCATTGTTTTGAAATCGTAACCTCTCTAATACATGCTATTTGCACCACTTTCAGTGTTCGACAGTGATTGGTGATTGCTCCATCTAATTGTACATTCATACTCTGACTCCCCACCCTTCCTCTTGACATTTTTCCACTGTGACTGTGACTGTCACGTCTGCAGGAGTGAAGCCCTTTGAGTGTGAGACCTGTCAGAGAAAGTTCTCACGGTCAGATCACCTTAAGACACATACTCGGACTCATACAGGTAAAACAAGTGCGTATACCTTTTATTTTCTTCCTCTCAATTGTTCTCAACTCAATTTCTCAACAAATTCAACTCACGCACTTTATTGCCTGTTATTCTAAAGCGCTATCTTCTTCGGGTTTTTTTTTTTTTTTTTCTTCGTTTGTCCACTTTTTGTCAGGTGAGAAGCCCTTTACTTGCCGCTGGCCCAACTGTCAGAAGAAGTTTGCCCGCTCTGACGAGCTGGTGCGCCACAATAGCATGCACCAGAGAAACCTGACCAAGCTGCAGCCTGCCATCTGAGCAGCGAGAGGCTGGGGAGTAACATGAAGAAGAAGGTGACAATATGTTGTGCCAGCGCACAAAGAAACATGCCTGGAGCCTGGTCAGCAGTTTAGGGTGGCCTGCCAGACTTGGTGAAGCGGTGAGCACAGCTGACGGCGGGCACCAGTCAGACATCTGATGCCAGAAAGAACAGACTGACTAAAATCATAAGGATACTCCTCAACCGCTGCTCGTTACGGTTATATCACATTAAATCTCAGACCTTGAGAGGATAGAGTGCCACACAAATTCTGAGCCAAGAATATTTTTTGCTGTTTATGGGCGATGAGGAAAACATTAATACACTCTATTGTCATACATTCTATTGTCATGTACTTGCACTGTTTTATTCTTGTTTGATTTTTGTCTGACTTTGAAAACGTTATGGATTTTTGCATTAAGATCACGAAAACAGACTTTTACTCCCACTTTTTTGTCTACATTTTTACATGTCTTAAAGTAGGTTATTACTCACCAAAGTGCTTTGTATATATTGTATGTGGTGCTTTTTTGTGTAACACTCCACACATTCCTTTGGCATTATCTGTGCAGTTTCATAAAACTGATTTGACATTGGACACAGAACTGTCAAATCAGTTTGACATAGAACTGATTTGTTCTGTGTGAAAGACTGTGTGTGTGTGACAGACACAGAGTACTGGGTCCGTACTCAGAGTGTTGTCAGAGTACGAGAGGCCACCTATGAGCAGTGTTGGTGTGCGTTGGCGGTGAAAGACAGTAAAATGGTGCCCCTCTTTGACTCTGACAAGATGCAGGTCTGACCCTCTTAAATCTCTGACACACATCTTCATAACCAGTAACATCTGTGGCCCATTAAATCTCATTAGAGAACATGGAGGTATGGTTCAGGTCTACTAGACTTAAGCTACACCCCCCCATTGATACAAGACAAACATCATTATCAGGACAGGTCCATCTCAATAAATTCTATCATTGAACAGTCAATTCATTTCAGGAATTTAACTCAAAAACTCATATTTATCGATTACACACATAATAATGTTAGGTGCTTATTTCTTCCATTGTTAAGATTTTGGCTTCCAGCTAAAATTTCTTTGCTATAGCAACATTTCAGAATTGCATGAAATCAAATAAAACACATACATAAAATAAAATTAAAGATTGTTGCTATAGAGGGTAGCTGTTCAGACAGTTCCTTATCCAAATATATCAATGGAAAGTTAAGTGGAAGTAAAAAAAGTTAAAAAAAAAAAAAAATGCGCTAGAAAACAGCAACATTAAATTGAGTGTAGATCAAAGTCCAGTGAAGGGCTGGCTATGGGGAAATTCAGAAGATGTGGACAGCAGTTTGACATAAGGACACGGGCTACAATAGACACGTTCCTTGTGCTAAACCTCTTCCAAACTCAAGTTACTTTGGCACAGAACAATTGCCTTCCTGCAATGCCACATTGATGTGCTATTTCGGTGAGGGAGCCCCAACCAATTACTGAGTACATATACTATAGAATACATAGACACACTTGTCAGCAGTGGTGGAGAAAGTACTCAAACAATGTACTTATATTGCAGACTTTTGGTCACAGTGTTGTCCCATATATGCGACACATCAGTCAACACCTCTGCACAGTAATTCAGGGCATGAGTGACAACTTTTTTTCATTGCAGATGCAACATATGTGTCTCTGTACAGCTAGTTTTGCTAACATTATGAAGTACAAATAAGCTTGTCCGTCAAGCGGATCTGTCCACAGTTTGATTTCTACCACATTTGAGCCACATGGTGGCAGTGTCAGCATGTTCAGTCCAAATGGGATTTACTTCTCTCCACCTCAGACTTCAGACTGCACATGCCCGCTCTGCTCTAGACCTTCTGGGTACTGAAAATCCACAACACTTTTGGTGATGTCAGTGAAAGGGAGAAACAAGGGGCCCCATTCATAGTGAGCCTGGCATCATTAAAAATAAATGTTGTGGATGGAGTTATGTGTCAGCTTGTGTACAAGAGATGAGATGATTCAGCCACTGCAGGTATGTTAATAAAACATGACTGAATGTGGGCACAAAGAGCTGCTGCCCAGCTATCAGGGAAAATTTTGTCATATAACCGGAAAACCAATGTAAACACGCACATGCAGGGTGGATATATTTAGAAGTGGATTAACATATTTGATCCTTTAATGCATACAAACACAACCTGGAAATAGACATGCAAATAGAGGACATTCAAACCACTGTCACTATCTGCACTTGCTGTCAAGAACCAAAGAATTCAAGACAACTTCAAGCATTTTTTTTTCATCTGCTTCTTCTTTCATTTGTAGAACATTTGAAATGTGACAAACTATCTTGCTGCTTCTGGATCAGGGTGGCTTGTCCTGAATTATGAATTCATCTGCAGAATCAAGTATTTCAGAAAGTTTGGATTACGTACATTCAGGGAATTTCTCTTCTCCAGCACATCTAATGATGCAACTATCTGGATATATAATTTGTTTTACTTGTTTCTCTTTCACTCTACTTTTCTGCAGTGGTGTCAGACTTTAGTTATTGAGGAGTGAACAAAAGTACATTTTTACTGCATTGTCTCCCATTCTTGCACCTGCAGTGGTTAATTCTTGGGGCAGAACCTTACAGTTGCATTGCTAACAAAGATTAAAATGCTTTCCTCCTGCTTCAGGGTCAGACTCGGTTCATTTTAGCCGTCCTTCAGGTTGTTTTCCAATCCGCATAATGGCTGTGAGGCACTATCTCTGTGATGTTCGTTTTTTTTTTTGTTTTTTTTTCCTGTTTCTTAATGCCATGCACTTTGATTAGGAAGGGCTGCTCTTTGTTCTGGCTCGGCAGGGGCGTTGTGAATCATGGGGGAGATCACAGGAATCGCCAAGCTGAACATTTTACTCACTCCAGTTGCCTCTTAACAGAGACTGCAGACGAGAGCCAAATGCTTTAAACATCCTCAGTCATTACTGCCATCATTATCACATGCTTTTGGAGAGACGCTGACCTCGACCCTTGCGCTGATCTACCTGATTCACTGCATTCCTCATGAATGAGAACGTTTCTGACCGAACGCTGTGGTAGATTTCTACTCTCCACCAACACAGAAAATGTGCGCCACGATTCTATCCCCTCCTGTGAAATGTTAGCTCCGATCTGAATGCATGAACACACTCGAACTTACATGCACACACGCCACCAGATGCCCCCTCAGCTGTACTGCTGGCTGTTTGCCTTTGAGGGGTGTCAGCGTGGGTAATCTCAGGTGACGTACACCTGGTAATGCACCATTCAAGACATCTGTAGGACAGCAGGCCTGCTAGCTTCACAAACTCCGCAACCAAAGCATCTTGAAGCTTTTCCTTTTCAAGGCAAGCGCATTGTTTTACGTCCTGCACAAATCACCAAGAGAACTGACAAAGCTTATTCGACAAGTTTAAGCCTTTATTTTCTTTGCAGTGCAGCAAATCAAAGGGAATTGTGTTTTTATATCTGGGTTTAGTTAAACCCATGTATTTGCTGCATCAACATCTGTCTCCTGTTGAGATTCTCCAGGTTAAAAAGCTGTTCTCCAACCTCTGGGAGCTGGAAAGGTCAGTGCACATGTAGCTCACACTGCCCTCTCTGACCCCAAGGGGACTGTTAACAAGGTCAAGGCCCAAGGGACAAAACTTCACTGAGTTACAAGGAGGCTTGTGTACGAAAATAAAGCTACACCACCAGGAGGCGCTGTCAGGGGCTGTTTAACTGCTAAGTGAAGCATGTTCTTAGTTGTATTCCCAGACAGCTTTTACCCTCCCCTCGGGCTGTAGCGCTCTTGTGCAGAGCTGCTGCTTTGCCGTCTGAGAGGCCTTGGGGTTCTTGGGGGGGTATTCCCTGTGGTCCAGTGTGGAGCCTGAGGGGCTCCTGTGTGTAGGGGGCTTTGGGAATGTGGAGGTCTTGGGGGGCCTGGAGCTCAGATGGGGCCTTGAGGGGAAACTTTCTCACTGAGGGAGCAAAGATGGAGCAGATACAGAAAGACAGCGAGAGGAAAACACCTTGAGAGGAGGCTGTCAGATATGCAGGCAGCAGCCGGGACGATCCCACGAGGGTACGCAGGCAAAGGAACACAAACATGTGCATATGTACACTCCAAACTAAAAGAAATATGTGGGCCAGCAAATAAAGAAAAACATCCCGCTCCCTCCTCAAACATTGCGGCTTTCATCCCCAGCCCCTCCACCCTTCCTGTTGCCTCCTTTTTACCACAGGAAGAAATCAAATCCTAACAGGATTAGATGTGTCTCTATCATGTGAGATAAAAGATCACAAACCAACCCACGCTCCCGAGAGAGCAGCGGGATGGGAACGGCTTCATCTCCTCACTTTCCACCTCTGCCCCAAAGGTATTCGGATGCTGGAACATGGGGAGAAAGAACCCGAGAAACAGGGAGACAAACGATGACAAATGGAGCGAGAGAGTCGTTTTGTCCAAAGATATGTAGTCTCTCTGGGACAGGTCTGTCTCCACCTCCTGTGTTCCGGACTCCAAAATGTCGGGAAAGAGGCCTGTCTTTTAATTAAAACTTGAAAAGTTTCTATGAGAGTAAATCAAATGAAATATGCATAAGCCTGTCAGAAGTGGATGACTGAAACAGCCTTGTAAAAGCTGTTTGAAACTGATTTTGAGTCACTCTGACCTCATCTGAAAGGGGCCTCCATTTCTCAAGAGGCAGTTACAATTAGTTCCCAACTCACTAGGTTTATGGTTCCTAAATTGAAACCTACCGCTCTTTAAAGCCTTCTCTCTAATTGTGTAGTCATTAATGGACGATTCCTTATCTACACCGTGTTGATGGTGCATAAAAAGTCATGATGATAGATGAGCACAAAGTGTAGTTCTCGAAAGGAAAGAGATTTCTATCCTGTGCCGTGCAACCGCCACTAGGAGGAGTAAAGCCCTGTGCTGCCAAACGATGAGGGGGAAATTCACTTTCCCAGGGATAACGTAAAAGATTGATGCCCTCCTTCAAGCTTCATTGTGCAGGAGTAGAAACATGCAAGGCGCTGAATTAGCCTACATACACGACATGCACATACAACCGCACACCTTGCATAAACGCAGGGGGAGGCCTGTGCATCGTCAGGGGCTGTTTTTACCCAAATGCACCAATTTTATTTCTGCAGGGCAAGCTTGAGTTTTCACACATATTTACTGTGAAAACTCCTCTGCAAGCATGAAAATGTTTGCAGACGAGAGTTTCCAACGTCCAAAGTGTTTTTGGACTTTGGCTGGAGTACCCAGAGAGAACCTATGCCTGTGCAGGGAGAACATGCAAACTCGATGCAGAAACACCCCAGGCAAAGAGTCAAACCCAGAACCTTCCTGGTGCAAGGCAGCAGCTCAACCAACCACAGAGCAGCCTTGCTAATACAAATAACTCTGGAAATCGTAACTCACCTAAAAAGGTTCCCTCTGATTTAATGCCTGGCAGTGAGAAATAATGGTAATGAATCTTTTCGTGCAATTACGTAAATATCTGATTTCAGTTTCATATATACTCGGAGTCTGGATCTCTGCTTGAGAAAATGATGTGAGGATCCCTGTCCTACAGGACAAAAGCTTCTTTTTTAAGAACTTATTCCCCTGAGGCCAAAACTGCAGAGTTTAGGTGCAGCGTAAATATTAGCTTTTCTCTCTCTACATGTCCTTCTGTGCAGCTCTTCCTATTATAAGAACCATAACAATATTCTAAATGTTATATGACAGAAGGAAAAGAGTCGTAGTGCAGCATTATTTTTACCTTTTTACTGTGGTTTCTGCAGAAAATCTAATTTGTCCTCCAAAGAAAAACAAATCCGCAGCCTCTGCCTTCAGCTGTTACGGTAAGACGCAATATCATTGTCAAAACACCAAAAATAATGGACAAAATACTTTTTCAACTCTGCATACTATTATATAATGGGCAATGTTATAAAAGCCTCAGTGCAAGGTGGTGACAATAATGACAATAATAATAATAATAATTTATTTTATTTTGAAACATCCTTCATAACTGTCAAGGTCACTTTAGAAAAAAGTAAAACCAACAGCAAGAAACATCAAACGTAACGGTGAATCACAAGGAGTAGGCAGTCTTGAACAGGTGGGTTTTATTCATGCCAAAAGATAATTGAAAATAACATGGGAAATAAATGCACAAGGGGCACAAACACAAAAATTAAAATGACTGACATGAGTGAGCGGAGAACGATTCAAACAAAAAATAGGGTATCATGATGACTGTATGAGACTGAAAGGAGGAACTGGAAAGGGGAACTGACAGCAGATTGGATGGATTGTTTGGTTTGTTATGCAGGCTGTTTAATTGTTGTGGGAGTTTGGAGTTCGCTGCTGTTAATTTGTGATAAAGAAACAGAGGTAGAAAAGGAGAAGAAGACGGTTGGTGGACAAGCCTAAGCGAAAATGATTCTTTGAGGTTGCTGAATGGTGCACTTCGAGACCGTCTTCTCTGAGTGTCTCCAGCCTGATCCTCACCCAGAGGGCTCATTATTATCAGAGAAAAAGGGCTGATCTACGCAGACACTCATATGAGACCCGTCTGAAGGCATTACTATGCGTACACTCCGCCTCCCCCCCCCACCCCCAAACCCAGTGTGCATGATTAGTACCCTGGTGTAAACAGGAGGGGCAGACTGTTAAACATGGCCGCGAGGCAGCGAGCTTGTGCGCCCTCCCGCCACATCTTCAAGTGAACACACATTCGGTTCATTTACATCTCTGCACACCACTAATACTCATCCACCTTCAATCACACATTGGTTCTGACACACAGATTCAATACGACACATGACAAACCTCATATGCCGTTGGAGGAAGTGCATTGAGGAACTTTGGAGTTTCAGGCCTCCCAATTATTCAAATGCATGAAACTGGAACAATCCAACATGCTTAAGTCAACCAATGGAGCAACCGATATATAATCTACACGAGACTGAAATGATGATACTGTGATACACCTTAAATCTCTCTAGACACACAAGAAAATAATTAATAATAATAATATGAATCTATCCAATTACTCCTAGTTTTCTAACCTTGCCACATAAACAAGAAAAACATTCAAATGCAACATTACAGAGTAGCTTTTTGTGGCATTGTGGCCTCTGTTCTAAGATTACAGTAATGGCTCAGGTTATAGCACAACAACATGGCCAACACATACATCCATCGCTCCATCCCTTGTTCCTAATGAGCTTTATCGCATTGGTCCCGCTTGACTTGTCTTGCTAACTGGCACACATATATCAGTATGTTCCACATGAGCAAGCAGAGGGGACAAGCTGGGTGGCAGCGCAGTTTTCTCAGTTACATCCGAGAGTTTTACTGCAACAGCCAGCAGCAACAGCAAGTCATCTCAACTCCGTCTCTTCACAGCGCATGTGGACCGCAATTAGTCTAGCAATATGTTAACAGTGTATGCTTGTTTCTTATGTCCATTGAATCAGAAGACAACATTGAGGATTTAATGTTTGAAAGATCTAGATTGGCTGTCTTAAACTTTAAAATAATATTACAATACAACCTGGAAAAACAAGGTCTTGTAGCTTTGTAAGCTGTTCGTGTTTGTGGACTGATTGCAGGTGCTTAGAAGTACTTGAGAGATCCAAAAAGATAAAGTGCTTGAATATGTTCATTATGCTTTGTTGGCTGTGATCAAGTCATTGAATACGAGTTCTCACTTGTGCCAAAATACTAAATTCACAGGAAAACCGATCCATTTACCACAGATATCAATATGATGTTTGCAAGGAGTTAAAACTGCCCCAGTTATAAGTAGAAAAACAAGCAGTTTGTCCTCAATCACTGGGATAACTACAATTAGCAGAAACAAATAACTCTCTTTAACAGCCACTTTATTAGGTACAGATGCAGATAACACACAGAGGACGGCATACAGGATGGCACTGAATTACGATGGATTTGCAGTATCTTGATGTGAAAGGTCAAAGTGACCTGAGACTTTTGGGGGCTTGGATGTGTGTTTATGATCCAACAAACCAGGTTACAGGACGTGGCTGACTTGTGTGATCGAGCAATAGAAAAAACGAACCTAACCTTGGTTGTCGTTGTGAAAAACCCAAAACAATCACTTGAACCACAAAACAAATCCAACTTTGAGGAATCAAAGAATGAGCAAAATTGTCTGTTTAAATACAGAGCTGCCTCATTTCACTTATTTCCCTGTTGCAACCCAGACACCAAGAAACTTTATAGAATCACCTTTGTAATGTCGTACACAAGCCTAAAAGACAGGGCATCACACAGATAAAATGGAAAAACATATTTATTACTTTTTTATGCATCTGGACAATATTTGAAGACTTGTGTCATTTTTTTTATATACCTCAGTGTTCTGAGCTTCTTATAAAATGTAATTTTTAGCAATGTTTCAATCAGAATAAACACCACTCTTAGGCTCTGTTCTTACAATTAGCGTTTTACAGTAAGTTTTATAAACTCAAAAGCAAAAATAGATTTTAGGAAAATCAAACCGTCCAGATGATTATGCTGAAAACTTTTTTCCCCCAATTCTATTTATAACCTGTTGAAAAAAAAAAAGCTGCAAGATTTAATTGCGGAAAAGTAAAGTGTATATTTAAATCTAAAACAATATAAAAGTAAAAACTAACATTTTGCATACACTAATAAATAAAGTAAAAACTAAATGTGGAGGAAGAAAAGAAGATGTTCACAGGCTACAATAAAATCAAATGCGTGCAAAATTCATGCCATGTTTCATCAATATAAAAAGAAAATCATCAAAGCACTTCAGCTCAACAAAAACCCGTTACTAATTAGTACAACTGCAATTAGACTGCACACAAACATTTTCAGTAAAAAATCCTATCCCTCCCCAACTTTTAGTATCAAAGTCATCAGATAAATATCTAAAAAAAAAAAAATGCTCTAAGACAAGGTTTCACATTATCATTTCTATCACAAAATGTTCATACAACTGATGTCTAAAAACACTTTTATAAATCTCAGAGGCAGCACAGCCTGCTGCCGCGTGGCTGGAAGGCACTGATCAAAACAAAGAGCAAGACCCCTCTGGTTACGTTCCTGAATGTCAGGGACGAAACTATCTGCAGGAGGACTAAAACACCGATCACAAAATCCTAGTAGGTCCATCTTCTATCCGTCTCCTACTTGAGAGGCATCACTGTAAGACCCATCCTGATTTGACTGAAGTTTCTGTTTTTTAGGACACAGATACACATCAGAGCTCATCATGGTTCCTGGTGAGGTCTTCACCATAATTCGTGGCTTGACTTCCAACAAACATGTTCCAGTTGTCAAGAATCTCCTGTTTGGTCAGTTTCTGGTCCTGATGATACAGAAAAGAGAAGATGAATAAACTGGATACATTTTAAAGCTTATTGCGGCAGCTGAAGCCTCATACCTTGTCCTGGTCGGACTCATACACAAGATGTCTGGCCTCGGCCTGGGCGTGGTCATAGTCCTGTGGCATGATCCATTGTCGGATTTCATCCTGATCCATCTTTCCGTCTTTGTTCAGGTCCCGGAAGTCGGAGAACTGCTCTCGCTCAGTCCTGACCCAATCCGGTTCAGGACCCCCTTCCTCGTGAGCAAACATGTCGGCTTCAGACAGAGAAACATGTAAGTTGTTATTTGGAGATGGGTTTTTTTCTTCTTTTTAAGTCAGTTTTTAAAAGTGAAAACACAACAATGCTCAAACTATGAGCATAAATAAATATAGAAGCACAAGCTTTTATTTTGAAATTTGTAGCAAAGGAAGTTATAATCCTGAGCGCGAGTTCAGGGTTCAGAAACAAAACTGTTTGCAAAAATGAAAGACAAAAATGACAACCAAACCTCAAGACTTGTTTCAAATTTTCATTCTGCTTCAAAGAAATTGAAAACTTCAGACATGAATAAGAATTAAAAGATAAAATAGTCCAGCCAATGTGAGACTCCTTGCTTTGCCTTTATGTTCCTCATATTTTAAGTTTCCTTTCAGTTCACAGAGTACACTGCCCAGCTGGCAGATGCCTTCAGTGCTGATTTCTCCAAAACTATTTTTTAAACCTAATTTGATTTAATATGATTTTATTTCTCCAAACTCACCAATGTACTCGTCTTCATCCACATGTCCGTCGCCGTTGTTGTCGATGTCCTCCAGCGTTTCCTGCATTCAGAACGAGTTAACAGCGTCATTAAAAGGAGACGTGAGGGTCAAGTGTAGTGGGACTTCCACTGAGAGTAGTTAAGAGGGAGACATGTTGCCTCTGGGCGTGCAAGTGAATAAGTGTGAGGGTCGACTTATAGCCGAGCTGGCAGACTGACATGCCAATTACAGCGCTGCTGATGAGAACTGAAGCCTCTTAATTAAAAGACAAATAACATTTTTCTGCAACAATTAGTAAAACTTAACATTTTAAACTTACTCTGAAAAGCTCTCCCCATTTCTTCCCAGAATTACTGGATACAAGTTAAAGATTTAACCTTAATAGATTTTCTGTAATAAATAAATACACTTAGTTATTGATATAGTTGAAGATTTTTGGACCTACGATCAAAAACAAGATATTTTGCACCTTTTATAAGAAGGACATAACAGTCAATTTGTGATGGGGGTCACCTACATCATAAAACACTTCTACTGGAAGATTCAATATAAAAAGTAACTACTATCTCCAATAATATCTAGGATTATTTTCTAAAATGTTTGCCACAAAGATATATTTAGTATATAAATATATAATTTCAGACAGGTGACTGTAGAACGTCTTAATTAACACTGATATATTCATCTTTCTTGCAGATATGACAAAAACAAAACCCAAACAGACAGCTAAAGCATATTATGTTTTACAATATAAAATAGCATTGTGTACAATAAGTGTATAGTCAGTCTGTTTTGTAAACTTATAATAGTTACACAGCAGCAAATGGAAAAATAAAGTGGAGAAAACACTATTTCAGTGTAACATAACCAATTTAAGTTGATTTAAACAATAAAATACCCTTTTCCATTACTTCACACTTATCAAAGATAGTTCAAGAGGTTTCTAAATTTTTGCACAGGTATCTTGGAAATCCTTTAAACTCTACTGTTTGGAAAATAATGTGGGCTTAAAATAAGAAACGATAAAGGCACAGCTCTGGTCTTTGCCCGTCAGCCTTTTTTTTTTTTTAACCCAAGCTTGATTTTCTGATTTGATTCATTTATTTATTTCAAACAGGTTTCTAAAAACAAGAAAAGCAATCAGTAGGACAGAGAAAAACATGTGCATACATAAACAAGAACAAAATAATTCGCTTACAGCTACTTTCCTGTTTCTGTTCCACTGCTTAACGTAGGACTTCAATGCTTTTTGTGCATGGACAATCAGACATAAATTATGCTTGTATAGACCAAAAGCATGGGAAGTTCTTTGCATTGTTGCATTCAAGTAGCAAGAAAACAAAACTGGACAATTACTGATCAGAACAGATGAAGGGATAAATTACCCAACTGATGTATAAACTCATAAAAACATGTCTGGCAACTTTACGTGCCAAATGTTTGAGAGGCAACTTTCTACCAAACAGTTCAATGTACTTGAGAGAGACAGAATATCAAAATGTATCGTTAAAATATTTTATATTCTTATTGCCTTTTCTGAATAGATGCCCAACTAACTACGTGTAACTAAACAGTTTGTATCCAAATATCTGGAGAAGCCACAACACCTAAAAACTTACAGTCAAAACACAGCTTTATACTTTTGCACAATAAATGTTCTATAAAAGTTATAAAAATGGATCTCCTGTCAATAATTTTTTATTTTGTGCATTAATCTATCTCTTCATTAGTCTGTCCCTAATTTACAGGTTTCCTGATCACAGCCTGAATTTAGATGCAGATTACAATTTTAATGTTTTGAATAATTTTGCTAAATGTGACATATTTCAAAAAGAGCAATGCCATCATCTTGTGGGACAGAGAAATTTACATCATCATCCTCAACAATAAAACCATAAGAATTTTATTACAGTGAAAATAAAATGGTCTGCTTTGGATCATTTCAAACAAACAATCAAGATCAGTCATTTTCCAAATAATTACATGGTTCTGACTGTTCCATGTTTAACTGAGACAACAGGGAGCCACAGCGCCTCCATCTGTTTACCCCAGGGATCATCTTTGTCCGACTGGCCCGTCGTAGTCAATTCAAGCAAACAGTTGTTATATTTCTATCATTTACTTGCTTTGCTCCAGATTTGGATCCTTACTAAAGAAGAATCTTGAACATTTTGTTCAGTCAATGTTCAGTAGCCAGTCCTCTCTACAAATCTGGCCTCTAAGAGCAGAATTACAGGCAACAATGAGATCTCAGCAGGTAGAAATGTGAAGCCGGGCCTTTTAACAGAGAGTTCTGTTATGTGAATGAGAGTGTGTGTGTGTATGTGTGTGTATCGTTGGCTTTCACTGGGAACAGTTTATGTTCTTGCCTGAACCTGCACAACAACCTCCATTAGTTTTCTGTCCCGTTACCCTACAGCCATGTTCTTCCTAAGCCACAAAGTGCCTCCTTCTTATGTTTCTCCCAGTAATAACGCGCGCCATCAAAGCCTCCTTTCTGCACTTCTGTGTGAAAGACCTGAATAGCTTGTTGGGAAAAAAACCCAAACCCACAATACATCAGGAGATCAGTTTTAAGGACTTCCATCTTTGACAATTGTGTTTACTGCAGCAAAGAGTCATTAAAGCACCGGTGCCTGAGTCTTTCCTTGGTTAACATTCAGCGACATCGGAAAAATGAGGGATTAATTATTAACTCTGTCAAATGGGTGGTACAAGTTTTATGAACACGGCAGCACAGTGCACCGCTGCTAACATTTGCCACGCCAATGTTCCACAAACCCAGATTTATATTTAAAGATCGGGGCTTAAATGGGGCTGTCTGTTGGTTCCCATTGGGTCTGTTCCAAAAAGGATCTACAGACGCAATGATTTCCAGAACTTGTTCAAATTTCATTGGGGAGTCATACAAAGGTGGCAAAAACAATTTTGCCACACAGATTAAACCCAGCTATATTCCCAAAATTACACTGGGGTTTCTAACTAGAATAATGCATCATGTGATTAACTTTTTTTAAGAAATTTTGCTTCTTTATCCAACTATAACAGTGACTTCAGTTCACTGTCTTTGAAATCCAGATAAGAAAATTGATGGCGTGGTCTTACGAGTTAATCATATATAATTACTGTGTGTTTTTAGGGGAGGGTGGGACGGGCTTACCAGAACCACAATATTCTTCATGTGCTCAAACTCCTCAGGATGGAGGAAAGATGTGAACTCTTCCCGGTCTGTGGCCAGGTCACCGTTCAGATCTGCTGCTTTAAATCTCCTCTCATCTCGAGGGAGCATCTTCTTAAAGCTGAACTTGTCTGTGGCATCCTCAAATTCCTCAGGGTTAGCTGAAAGCATGCAATTAAAATAGGTTATTATCTGGCATTGGTATAGCTCTTTAACATAGTGTTACCAAAAAGGAAAAAAAAAAAAATTAAACAATAAAGTGGATGGGAACTGGTCATTCTTCACTTGGTTGTCTATGATCAGTGATTTTTTTTTTTTTAATTACTACTTATAAAGTACACCAAGATTAAAAACCCCATCATTCTCAGTCTATAAACAAATAGCACATACTCCTATGCACCTTGTTTTAGGTAAAAAATTAAGCTTTGATGCTTAATTCAGTTTTTTTTGTTGTTGTTGTCAAATCTAAACAACTCCAATTAAATTCCTTAATTGGACTTCCTTAATTGGAAGTCCAATTAAGGAACTTCCATCATAAGTTTTTTTCTTCTCCATGTGTTTACAGTCCTCAGACAAACAAAAAAAGGAACCAATGAAAATTGGTATTGGCAAGCAAAAGCCTAATCGGGACATCTTTGAATAATAGCATGTCTACTACCAGAGGAGCCATACCGAGATAGTATCCGTAAGTGGCCTGCTTGTACTCATCCCATGAGATCTTGTTGTCTTTGTTCAGATCATAATCCGCCCACACCTTTGCTACGTTCTCGTACACGTAGCGCTTTTGGACACGCTTTATCCAGGTGTTCAGCTCATCTGTCGTGATGTAGCCATCTGCATCCCCATCGATACGGTCCACGATTTTGCTGAGGGGAGCAAAATATATGATATTATGCCATACAGGTTCTTTTTTGTTAAATGAAGGCATTTCAACTCTGATTAATGACATTGTGAAGACATGGTTCGGTGATGCAACAATTAGAAAGGCGGAATACTTGGGATTAAAACAATTCATTTAACTGGATCAAAACTTAAAAATAAATCTGCCAACATGCTGTTTAATTTGTGCGTTTGTGTGTTACAGGCCTTCAAGAGCAGAATCTCTTGTCAGTATCAACTGGGGAAAAAAAAGCCTAATTGGTGCATCTCAAAGTATTTTAGAAGGGACACACCTTCAGTGAGAATACTCCAGTGGGTGGAGCGGCGTGAACCCAATTTTAGAAAGAAAAAAAAAAAACATGCACTGTGGCTTGTAGTATATTCTTAGACATATATGTTGCCACGTTGTTGAGACGTCCCAACAGGGGTCCACCCACTTTCAGCTCCACACCTCAGTATGTGGCACATAATGCCAACTTGTCAAAGTGAAGCTGAAAACACCTTCCACAGCACATTCACTCCAACAACTGTCTGCAACAATCCACCTATAACTTGTAAGGCTGTCCTGCTGACATAAAGTAAAAAAAAAAATACACAGGCGAGATCTTCTTAAAGAACATGTGTTCCTGTGAATTTTTCATATCACCCATCTGCACTGCTGCAGACTCCAGCATGAAGCTGAGTGGATTATAATAAGAGAAGAAAAATCAAGCCTGTCAGGGGGATCCTTCTCACCTCAGTCTGTCCCTGCTCTCTTCTGGGGTGAGCTGGTCAAACGTCTTGGCCTCGTCCTTGCCCAGAAAGGCCTCATGGTCGTACTGATAGCTCTTATTGTCTTCGTGGGCTTGTCTGCTCAGCTCTGGGTCACGGAGGACCCTCTCTTTCCTCAACATGGGCTTCGCGCTCACCAGGAAGGCGCTCAGGAGCACAGCGCACAACAAGCTAAAGCTAAAGCTAAATCCAGCCATCAGTCTCTGGGGCTGATGCTGATTGCAACCAGCAGCCCCCCTTTACACACCACAAACAGGCCTGGGAAAAGCTACTATCAGTCGGCAAAGCAGCTACTTCCACTTCCCACCGCACACGGAGCTCTTTCTTCTTCTTTCGTTGGAAGCCGAGCCTGTAGAAAACATCAGCGCCAGCAACCAGCTCCACTAAAAACACTTCCAGTTCCTCACTTGTACAGTTTGAAAGCAGTCCCGTATTGTGGCGAGGATGCAACCAAGCCGGGAGTTCCTGCCGCTTTACGTTCGACCAATCACAGCGTCTGTTTTACAGTGGGCCCCCCCCCGCTTCGACCAATCACATGATCCCAACAATGCACAAATGGGATTTTCGTAACATTACAGGAGTTAAGGCGCCACGTTGCAAGCCGACAAAGTGACAAGGAGAAAGTACAACAATGAGAAGTTGTTAAGAAAATCTATAATCTATGGCACGTATTTGTATTAAGATTCTTTTCATAGATACTTTGTAGAATCGCATTTTGCTTCCAGGGTGGCCTATGTCAATACCAGCGTCACACATCCAGACACTTTTCTCCATATTCTGCATATGTCATGCTCAGTCAGATTCAATAAATAGTGTGATATTGTTGACAGGTTTGAGATGCATTTAGCTTCATCCATACCCCCATCAACAACCATCAGCTTCTCTGCTCCTGGTGCAGAACATGATGATGCTGCCACCACCATGTAATTATATTGGGAGGGTGTGTTAAGGGGGATCTGCAGTCTTAGTTTCCTACCTCTCAGCAGTTCACATGCAAGACAAAAAAGGTTACATTTTGGTGTTATCTAACCAGAACAGAACAGTATTTTCCATGCTTGCTGTGTCTCTAGCTTGTACAAAGGTGCAAATTGGAATTTATTAATTTTTTTGACATTTCCATGAAGGTATATGGAGCTTATGATGGATAGTTGTCCTGCCTACAGATTGTCCGGTCTGAGATGAGGATTGGCAGAATTCCTGCAGAGTGACTGTTAATTAATGACAGTTGCTTTGAAAAACCTAAAGAAAAAAAAAAACCAAAAACACTGAGGTGTTTTGTTTTTAAATAACTTGATCTTTAATAATAAGAATTGTAGATTTTAATATTTTATGGTCTTACTTCATTTCAATAAAGTTTGTGTTCATGTATTTATTTTTATTGGAAATGTATTTATTTATGTTTGTTTGTTCCTGTGTTTTTAAATTTAAGTCTTTTTAATAATATTTTTTTAGTTTCTGTGTTAATGAAGCCGGCAGCATTTTCTTTTTTCTCTCTCCTGTTTTTCTACATGCAAATATTGTTTAATGACGTTTTTTTTTTTTTTTTTTTTCAGAAAAAGAACTGCCTAGTCTTTCAACTGAACTGATTTGCTGCAGAAACTGAACTCGTTTTAATGGATAAATACAATAGTTCTACAGTGACTTAAAGTTTTAAGACACTTCAGACCAGTGTATCAGTAATTAACAGAAGTTTTCAAATTTAAGTTTTCTGTGTTCGTTTTTTGTGATATATAGGACATTTAATCAGTTCTACTAAAGCTACTAGCGCAATTCCTGGACAACTTTATAGTTTTTTTCTTATATTTACAAATAAATAATGACTTCTTCCATTTGACGTACTCACTTATGTTTTAATGACAGTATCATGTGTTGGACAAACTAAAAGAATTTCAGCAAAATCCTGGAACCTGGAAAACATGTAACAGATTAATAATTTCCACTCTCTCCCTAAATCTCAGCCTAGCAAACAATGATTAACATTAAAATTAAACACGGAATTTGCTCCGTTATTTTACTATTTCTTAACTGCACTGACTTCAGTAAGAATCATCATTCATAAAAAAATAATTTTGTATTCTGTCATAATTTAGGGGTTTCTGTGTCAAGCTTTGCTATAGACAAATATAGTTGGTTGCAAATCAATGAAATATGTAAAACTATTACAAAAAAACAATGCATCTACTACTGCTATTGTTTATGGGAACTTACAACAGCCACTCCAATAAGTTATAATCTTTGTTACAGATGACATTGTAAAAATTGCATTTATTGAACTACTGATTGTATAGATTTTGCCCACAGTTTATAAATGGACAGGCAGACACTGACATATGTAATCATTTTCAAAACTTTTCCTTTTTATTTGTAGCAAGCTACTGGATAGCAATCACAGCTGCCCTGTTGCACACTGACAGACAAACAAGCAGAGCTCTCAGTTTATCATTATATCATTATATCTGCAGGCACGACCTCATCAATGATTTTAAGCAATAGATTGGGTGTAGCTTTGTGCGCTACTGTCTTGTTCCTCTGGCTAATGAGACCTAATAAGTGGCGTATATTGTCTTCCAAAGAGCAGTTTTTTATTATATGATATATTATATGTTTAAACCAGTGTTAGAAATTAGCCTTGAATTATCAGTTTTTGTAGGTCCAAAGTTTTTTATTTCCTGCAAATTTTAAATGTTTTCACCAAAAGAAAATGGCTCGAACAAAAGAAGGTTATCTGGATGGATAAAATATAGCTGTGTTGAGTTCTAATTTGTAACATAATGTTTTTTTGTTGTTGTTGTTGTTTTTTTAACAGGAAAGGATGAGCAATATCTGAGGAGGGGGCTGTGATCACATCCAGGCTTCCTGATGAGTACAGGAAGAATCACATTACACAGCTGCATCTCAAGATGCTGCAATATAGAGGAACACACTCTATGCACTGGGAGCAACTTGCTGATGCTGCCATGCCTAATCCTCTTTTGTAAGCAGGAGAAACATGTATTTTGCCATTCACTATTAGCATAATAAGCCAGCACATGGCACTTTGCTATTTTGCATAAGTAGTACACCCCAGTTTATGATTATAAAGAGGCCTTGGGGCTAACTAGCCTCTTTATTCAATTAATGAATAGTTCATGTATTCAAATTAGTCCCGCCTAGTCAATCTGAATCAGTGTTTTGGGATAACAGTATGAAACACAAATATGTATTTTAGAGTCTGATGCAGTTACAAATTATATAAAGAACATATACATGAATAGAAGCTTTATAAGGCAATCATGCTGTAAAATGCTATAAATAAGCTTCAACACACTTCAATTTAACAGTCATGAAGATGTTTAAATTCAGCTTGGCCCCTTATTTCACAATAAAATGAAGATTTCCACACTTCTGTTACCCTAATATCAAAGAATAGTGGCATGTTTTGAAGAGGTTACTCCCAACAACAATGGCATGGTTGAGCAACTACGGGCAAGAACATGTTGGAGGAAGAGAGTCGATGGGAAGAGTGGCTTTCAACATGAATATTTCACTGTGGGACGAGGATGGGAGGTGTGTGTGTGTGGGGATGGGGGGGCATCTATGGGGGTGTTCAGTTAACCATGAGATTGCACACACAGCAGAGTGCATTTGGTTAATGTAATTAAAAAAACCCTATGGTGGGAGACACGGGGCATTAGTGTCCAGGATGGGCTCCTGCTTTGTTGTGGCCTCTTGCTGCCCCATGAGAACTGCCACTTCCATATTTATGTCTTCCTCAGATAATTCTGTCTTTATGCAGCAAAGGCTTTCCAGTTTGTTGAAGCATGGATAATTTATGAATAACCAGGCATTCTTAAAAAAAAAAAAAAAAACTAACCCTATGCTTGTTTAAGGTTAAATTTGCAGCTAACAAAAATCCCATTATGTTTTTATTGTGCTTATGTGCTCCAAGGTTTGTTTCCATGCAGTTGTCTTATATGTAATTCAGCATAGGCATAGAATTTTCTCCTTGAAGATTTTTTTAAGCATGAATGTTGCTGCTTTGGGTGAAAGTAAAAACCCAACATGTTGTTTCTGCAGATTGGATTTTGCTGGTTAATAAAACCCTACATGTGTGCTACCTTCACGTATTTCACTTTCAGATTCAAAAGTACTTTATTGATCCATCCATCCATTTTCTTTTCACCCTTCTCCCTAATGGGGTTGGGAGTTGCGGGTGCCTATCTCCAGCTGCGTTCCGGGCGAGAGGTGGGGTCACCCTGGACAGGTCGCCAGTCTGTCACAGGGCAAACTTTATTGATCCCAAAGACAAATTCAATTGATTGTTATTTTAACATTTTAATTTTCTTTAAAAAGTTAAAGTGGAAGAAGGATCTCCAGTAACTGAATACACTATGTTTTTCTGACTTCTGATTTTATGAAGAACCCTTTATAAAACCGGGATTCTTCACACCATCATTGCAAAAGGTTTCAAAGGAGTTTCCAGAACGCAGCCAGCCTTTTTACCAGGATATTTAGCCTTTAAGTCCTGGGTTTGATGGATGAGCTATTGGATGCTGCTAATCCAACAGATGATGGCAGAAGTACAGCACCACAGACTTTCTTGATTTTGTTTCACTGCAAATTTTTAGTCGCACCAGCGACCTGTCCAGGGTGTACCCCGCCTCTTGCCCGAAACGTTCGCTGTAGATAGGCTCCAGCACTCCTCAGGGCCCTACTAGGGACAAGGGTGTGAGAAAATGGACGGACAGACGGACGGACGGGAACTGTATCCTGTATCAGCATGTTAAACATCAAAATTAGAATAAGAACGAAATGAGTTTGAGTTGGCTAACTATCAAAAGTTTTTATCTTCTGACAGTTTTTGTGTGGAGTATTTCATCTTAGCAGACATGTTTGCTTTTAGTTGTTGTGCTGTACATTTAATTAAGACATTTTAAACTTATAATCACTGCTGAATAAAAGTGGGTTCACACTTGAAATTGCGATAGTGAGCATCGAATATCAAATGACTCCTGAACTATTGGGATGGTTATGCTTCCTAATGTCTTTTTTTATCCTATTTAGTGAGTACTCCAGATGTTGGTGGCTTTCAGACAAAGAGAACAATAAAGCAACAATAAAGTCTACATCAGTAAAATATTTCACAGAAAGAGCTCTTCTCACCTTGTCTTGACCAAAATGAAGTATTTCTGTTCTACTTTGATTTGATTCTAATTTTAGATTTCTAGTCCCTATAAGATGACACTTTTTACATTTCCCTCAGTTTTCGTCATCACTTTTATTTTTCTTTAATTGTGGTTTTCAGGCAGGTTGAAAACCGGAAATCAAGCACGATACAGATCTAACTGAACAACGCCTCAGAGTGAAGCACCTCATAGCTAAATTACTCCACACAATTTCCCCCCTCTCTTGTGAAACTCTGCTGTTCTAATAACCCACAGTGCGCTCTATTCTGGAGAGATTAATAAACTTCTCATCGCTGCCACACAAGAGAAAAGAAACCTTTGCTCTGTTTAATGACAACTGTAAAGTGGAGGCAATCATGGGATGCCTGCCATGACATTTTCCCGTTCCCTGTCCGCTCCACTTATCTCAGACAAATGGCCGTGCCGGGCCACTATCGAGATGAAGCGTTTTCCCCGAGTCATTACGTCTGTCACCGGGACCATTTCCATATTGAAAAATCTGAAACAATAAACGACGCCCGGGCTTTTAATAACCGCGAAGGAATCATATTTGGAAAATTGCATCGAAGCAATAACCTTTTCTCCCTGTAATTAGATGACAGAGAGGTCCTGGTTTTAATTAAGTCAGCAATTTATAGTCGCCCAGCCATACCTCAGCGCGCTGATTAGTATAGGAGGGATCATAGAACAACGTTGCTTCAGTTTGAACAGATTTGATCTAGTAATTAATATGTAATATGGCAAAGGCCGCAGCAAGTCTTAGTCTCCAGGCTGGGCTGCTGCGGTGCTCCGTGAAGCATGGCCCCCTTTTCCTTTACCATCGCCAGTGGAGCTGAAAATATGTGGCAAGCAAGTGTCTGTCTGAATGGGTTTTCTGAGGTGGTCATCAACAGAGGGCATAATGTTTGAGGAGACACATTAAGGTGGAGCTGTGAATGCCAGCGCTCCTCTGTGAGAGTCTGTGTGTGTATGGAGTGTGATTTCACACTGCATTGTAATTGATCCTCTTGGTCACTATTAAATGTTAACATTCACACAAGGCAGGGGGGAGCAGCAAAAGGGGAGTTAAAAGATGCTGCTTTGGCTCCGTGTTAATAAACATGGCAATTTACCCTCAATTTATGTCCTGACAGGTCGTAATGAAGACCATGAAAAGAAGATTAGCTGGAGCTGTTATGGTAGCCTGTCTGGGGACCGTCATCATGAGACTGTTGGGACAGCCACTCGTTGTGTGTGAGCTGGCAGCCTCCGGCCTGCTGCAGCCATCCACATGATTGACAGTAATGGTCTGGTTTCAGGAGAGGAGAAGTGGATCGGTGTTCTCATTCGTCACATTATATACAGACATGCATCTATAGGCGATCAGGACAATAGCACATGGCAGACCCCCCCTTGACATATCATTAGTGACATCAAACAGATGTTTGTGATCTGTGCCACTAAATCCATTAGCTGCTGGGACTAACCACGAAGGTGTCTTGTGTTGTTAAGATGCTCCTTTGATAAAAGCAGAGAAAGAATTGATCACAGACACAATAATAATGTGATGCACAGAAAAGAGTTATGAGGAAAACTAATAAAGGGGTAGCTCAGGGTGCAGCATGCTGTTTGTCAGCAGTAACTTTGTTTAAAATGGACTAAAAAGTTCAGAACACTTGCAGATTTTGTTTGCTTGTTGTCCAAACATAGAAAGCACCCGCACCCCCCATTTTATTAGATTGTTTTTGTACGAAGATATGGCAAGATTAATGGAAAGTACTAGTGTTTCTGTTGGGTTATTATGTACAGTGGACATAATGACCCAACGGTTTTCTCAGTTTAAATATTTACAATGGGACCCTCAACATAAAGTTCACATTTGGGCAACAGTCTAGGTAACCAACACAAGCGAACAAATCAGAGCAAATTAGCTCACTAATAAATTTATGGGTAAACAGTTTGACAAAGGGAGCAGCTATGGAAATCTGTCAGTATTTCAAAAGCGGCATCAGATGGCTCAGTTAACTGATGGGCAGCACACAGGCTGGCATTAACTGGCAAAATCAAGATCATCACATTAAATATCTTAGTAATACAAAACACACTAATGGCAATGGTTACAGCTACATTTAGAAACATCTGAATGGTCCAGTGGGCTCACTTGGAGTGATAATCTTGTCATGAAAAGTATATCATTTCACCATAAATCAGCCACAATAGGTGCTCTCCATTTGGAAATATAAAAAACGTTGTCCAAGATTCAAGGACCAATCGAAGAGAGCTTCAGAAAGAAGGTTTGGTTTTCCCATGAAAAAAGCTAAGTAAAGAATTCAACCCCAATGGTTTCAAAGCACACTCACAGTACAAGACTCCACTGCTGAAGAGGTGGAGTCTTATTTATGTAGCATCTCCCTTTTGTTTCCAATCTTGTATCAGAGACTGTCAGCAGGTCTTGCTCACAGGACCTCTTGACCCTAAGGAGGGTGTACAGATGTTGAAAGCAGATGCTGAAGTTTATTTAAACCTTGCTACAGAAGATTTGGTTGAGCCACTGAAATACTGGGAGGATACTATCTAGCAACATGAAGTGCAAAGCTGATTTTCAGATGTTCTGTGGCACACCATGTGTAGATGAAGAATGGATCTGCTTTTTCCACCAAAACAAAACATTACACCAAAACTAAATTTTGCAGGGAGAACCTTCATTGCGTGATGTCAGCTGTCATACTGACATCAGATGGATGTCCTGGTGGATGTCACCAGGAGTGAAAGAGGGTGAATGAAAAATGTATAGACATGCTTCTGGAGAGAAGCTGAAAATGTAGATTTTTGTGTAGATTTTCAAGTAATTTTATCAAAGTTTGTGTGAAAGAATAGAGCAAAATCTCACTCATATGAAGTGCATATGTACTCATATGACTCATATGAGTCATATGACTCATATGACTTATATGTACATATGTACATATAAGTACATATGAGTACTTATATGCATATGTATAAGTCATATGCATATGTACTCATATGACTTCATATGAGTACATATGTACTTCATATGAGTACATATGTACTTATATGAAGTACTACATACTTCCTATGTACTTCAATACACATGAAGTACATATGTATTAATAATCTTGCATTTAGAAATCTTGATATGAAACTAGATTTTGGGCTTTCTATTCGCCACAGGATGAGTCATTTTGTTTCATACCTGAAAGATGTCTGTTGAATGCTGAATGGAGATTCCTGAAAAACTAAACTCCCAATCTTATAGACAGTCCCAGAGGCCTAATGGAAGAATGGGGTTAATTAATCCCAGAGGACTTCTCAGACAGGGTAGAGGGGCTCCTCAACTCCTCCCTCTCCTCTTGCACTTCCCGCCATAAAGGTCACACTTCATAATAGAGAAACAATGCTTGTGTTGCCCCTCTGAAGACTCATCTCTTCCCCCAAAAACATCTAATTTGATCTCTTTCCTTCAATCAGCACAACTATATACAGCCTCAGAGCAAACCCTGGAACACATTGGGACATTAAGTGCCAACACTAAATGCTGTCCTCAGGCTCTGAATCATCCACAGATCTGTGACAAAGCATCCTCTGAGGCTATGAAGTCTGGTACTAAACGTCCACCAGCGGCTAAACATCATTTGCACACTGACGTTAGATGCTAAAGAGCATCTCCAGGCCTTGGCAATGTGATTGTGGCCTCTGATTTTGGGGTCATTATTTGGGTGACATTTTCCTCTGGTCCAGCATTCTAGTCAAATGGCCTTGGAATACTATTTAGCACCATATCAACTCTCTTTTTTCAAAGAGACCCATTGATTAAGTGTGTTGACAAATGAAGAAAAATTTATTTTTGATGAAGTTTAATTTCTACAACAGTTGGCTTGGATGTTACTACAAAGACATCCTGGTTTGAGTTGGTGTTTCTGTTTCTATCATTTATGATTCCTCTATGCATTTCATTAGGGGATCACAGGCATTTTGCATAAAACACTAATGAAAAAGATCAATTTTTCTCTCTTTAGGTTCATTAGTACCAGCTTACTCTATTTGATTTGCCTCAACACCTTCTCGTCCAGCAGACAGGGTAGCGGAGGGTTTTGGCTGCAGAAGGAGTGTCTCCCCTGGGCTGCAGAGTAGCTCCTGTCCCCCTTCTCTTCCTGCAGCTGGAGCTACCAAAGCCAGATGCTTCGCAGTTCCACCACCCTCTGTCCCCCCTCTCTCTCTTCCAGGAGGATGGTGCCCAGAGAGGAGGATGACAAACGCCTCTGCCTCCGCTTACTGACGGATTTGGACGACCTGACTCCAGCCCCGCACTGTTCCAACCGCCAGCACAAGATGTTGACTTAATGGAAGGGGGTTGGCTGTGGATGGGCCCATATGTGTTTGTATTGAGAAAATATGGCAGAGTGGCGTGTCCGCGTAGCTGTGTGTTCAGTGGGACGGCATTTGGGTGTGTGTGTGTCGCTTCCACCTAGCCCAGACTGCCGACATCCATCATGCCATGACGCTCTGGCAAAGAGTGGGACTCAGACAGCTTCACTAACACACGGTCAGTTAAATTGCCTGTTAAATTGTCCTAGGCTGCAGCTATCTTAGGTGTATATAAAAACACTGCACTTAAAGTGTGCACTTAAAGGCAGAAATTGTCAAGTAAATGCCAGCCTTCTTCCACACATTGGAAAAGAAAAAGAGTAAAGGAGGGAGAGACAAAGATCCTATGAGGGAAGCAGCGCTGCAGCATCCTATGTGTGTCTGCAAAAAATGTTGCAACTATGTTTTCAACTGCATTATCACCAATCTTCTTTGTGTTTGCATAAAATCCACGACAATTCGCTGTAATGCCAATATTCTAAAGTTTAAAGGCACTTTAGAATATTAAAGTGCTTCAACATTTTGCTATTTTGAAAATTAACATAATTGTTAAAGAATCCTCTTCCAACGGGTTGTGTGAGGCTGATGCCCATCTGATCAATAGGCTAAATTATGCATGAGCAGCAAAACCCTAATCCTTCCTTATCAACCTTAACCGTGATCCCTTAATGATTAAAACTGCAGTCTCAATCCAATACGTTTGACATTTCTCTCCATGCAACCAGATGGAAAATTAAGTCTCATTCTTTTTGCATTACTGAGATATTAAGGGTAATTGCATGCTTCTCTCACACAAACTTGGGAGACACGGACGTGCAAAAACAAAACAAAAAAGCTTTGCTGAGCCACGCTATTGTAGCAAGGGGCGGCAATGAAAAAAAGAGTTAGTTATGGACACTGGTCAGTGTTTATGACAAGAGATTAAACAAATAATGAAGAAACTCACAAAGGAAGAGAAAAATCTATTCATTTTCACATTAGCTCAGATGTAAACTTTCCAACTCGTGTGAATTTAAGGTCAAATCTTTTTAAAAAAAATAAAATATTGAATGGTTCTCCTAAAACTAATATCTGATCCCTCTGTGTGCATTGATTACTTTAAAAAATTAATGGTCATTCATAATTTACACTGCTTATATAATGAATTATTTTTGTATGTGTTTTTATTGTGTGAAATTGACAACTGAAGATGAATGTTATGACATTACTTTAATTTTTATTAGTAGATGCATGAATGGAGCCAGCAACTATAAACAGTGAAGCTGTCAAACAGGGTTTTTTTTATTATTATTATTGACACAACAGAGGCTTCATACATGCATCAGATGCTTCAGCTGACAATGTGTGACAGTGACTGCAGAACACATCAATATATGTCAGTAGCTGTTGGTATAAAGCCATGAAAATTGTTAAACTGCTCAAAGATGTAACAGGGGGAACAATATTTCCTAAATGTCAAAGAATAAATGCAGCCTCAATAAGGTGACTGCGTTTATAAGGACTTGGGTTAAATGAGGTATTTTGTGGTCATTCGTTGGACAATGACAAAAACCTCTGAATACAAATGAAGTTCTTTTAAAAAAAAAAAAAAAAAAAACAAGCAAACATGATTTTCCATAAATGTGATACTTCTGACTGAAAACTTGTACTTTAAAAATTTCAATTTCAATTGCTTTCTTGCTTATTTGCCAATTCCTCGGGGCATAAAAGTTTCCACTTCTCCTGACCACAACAGCTGCAGATTTCTCACTCGCCACTAGGAGTCAGAAAAGCTCCACAACAGGCGAGTGAGGTGTGCTGGGAGCCTGGGAGCCGCTGAAGCGCTCAGGGCAACTTTTCAAACAGTTCGCTGTTGTCTGAAGATGTTTCGGTTCAGTTTAAACTCTGGGTCGCTGGATGTTTTCTGTATTGAAGCTGATTTAGTTTTGAGTAAACGACGCTTCATTTGAACAACTGCATCGAATTGACACAGTTTAAATACAATCTCAGAGATAGATAACCCTAAGAGCAGTGGAATAAAGATCTGCACCTGTAAATTGTGTGCTCAGTGGAGCTTGTCTTCTTGGTGTCTAACTTTTGGTCCTCATGTTGGACTTCCTTTGTAGAAGAAGGTGTGACCATAAGCCAGAGAGCAGTCTTCTTTTAATCTACGTTTTTCTCTTGTTCTGCTCTGCTCTTTGCGGGGGATTTTGGCCAAACTTCTGCCCATCTGCTTGCCCATCTGAAAAGGGCCAAACCTTAACTTTCACAGCGCAAAACCACAGAGGAAGGAGCAGTTACTGGGGCACGGGGTTAGGGGTGGGCGGCATTAGGGAATCAGTGACAGTTTTATTGCTGTGTGACGTGATGTGATTTGGCACACTTTTACACACAAAGTCGGCTGAACAGACACGGGAAAACCCAAAGCAGTTGCGTCCTGAACGACCGCTCTCTTACATCCCAATATCAAAATGACCCCAGCAAAGATTTCCAATAATAAAAATGAGCCAAACGTCTCTACTTCTGATGGAGTTCCTGTTCAGGGCGGAACCTGCCTGGTTAATGCGCACACATCACTCTAATGCGTGTTGATCGGAGACTCTTTCCCGCGACAAAACCCTACAGCTGTCTTCAAATCATTACATGTCAAAGCGATGTGAAAATAAGCCCGTGCAAATCCAAGTCAGGTGAGTCATCCTGCATATAGTAGCGTACAGAGGAAAATAATACCCATCCGCGTTGCGTTATTTAGTCTGACATTCCCACCAAGGCTTGATTTAAACCTGGTACAAGTTCGAAAATTGCTTTTTTTTTTTTTTTTGGTTTACTTTATTGAGTTGTCTTGGTGTATTAAAAATGAGCGGCAACCTTTAATCACAGTTCATCCGTCATTATTTACTGAATATTAAAGCAGCGACCCTGCAGTGCGCCTAGATTTGTGTGCGCTCTTCTCTCTCGTTCTTTTTTTTTTTCTTCTTCTTCTTTGCGTTAACGCAGGAGGAGGGTTGCATCTGTTAGGGTCCAATGTTAGTCTTAATTACTGGCCTTCATGTTCTCCATGGCCCTCAACCGTCTTTAATTAAAACCTTGATTAGGGGGGAGGAGGTCTCGGGCAAGACTATTACCAGATGGGTTTCCAGCAATAATAATAAAGACTTTATCCTCCGCCACGGCTGCCGCCTGTGAGCCATAAAGCGCAGAGAGCGCCGGCCGAGCATATCAAAGCACAGCGAGCAGAAAGAGGCTGTTAATTACGCCGGTAATTACTTGTCTAATTACGGTTCGTTTGTGATTACATTTAGGGACGTTTCACGGAGTGCGCAGAGGCCCTCCGCGGCCAGAATGCGGGCTTAACACTGCATCGGCTGAAATGTAGTGTGTATCCACAGCGGGGTGCTGCTGAATAACCGGCCTGCAAGGGATGGACTGAATAAGATCAATAGTGAGGCGCTGACCCGAAAATCATCTTTATTTCTCCTCGGAGAAGTCTTCAATAATCTGCACGTTCAAGGAGCGACAAAGTGAATCCAGAATAAGTCGCAAACATGTCGTCAAAACACAAAATTCGCCTTTTTTTCCCCCTTTTGTCGCTTTACACTTGTCCAGGATTCCTTGTTTTGTTGCCTCTCTCTCCAGATGAATGAAAGGCTTTAGAGTGTTTAGTTAGCTCTACTGAGCTTCCTTAAAAGCCCCCGAAGAGGTCATTTGGAGCTTCTTCTTTTTTTTTTCTTTTTTGTGTGTGTGTGTGTGTGTGGGTGTGGGGGTGTGTGGGTGTGTGTGTGTGTGTGTGTGTGAACTTTATGAGTCTCGGTGTAATAATTCGCAATTTCTTAGTGAAAATAATCTTTGCGATTTGCAGGAAAAGGATGGAGAGTCCAAATCAGTAATGCATCCTGACATGTTCCGCAGAATTGCGCATTAACGATTCGGGAGTTGCCCCTTTATGAATATATCTTGCCAATGGTTTGAAAGTCATTAGGAGTGCGCGCAGGCATGCCGCCGCTTTTATATTCAAGACGGAGAAACTTGCAAATAACAATCAGTTCAATTATCCTCAAAATATTTACTCCGGGATAGGCTTTGTCATCCGGACACGGAGAAGGAGGGGAGGGGAGGAAGAAGTGATTTCTTGCCACACTACGTGCGTCCATTTTCCAGACGGTTTGCCGTCGTTATTGCCTGATTTGCTGTGTGTTGTTGTACGTAGGGCCCGTTATCTGTGTGGATTTGCGAAGCCTGCGATGCGCCACTGCATCCATTTATACGTATCACAAAGATTTGCGCTGAGTTTGTCACATTTGGTGCTTTAATGTTCCGTCTCCTCTGTTGCTTGGAGCCACGATGGTATCTGCGTCAGTTGAAGGAGCCTTATAGCTACCACCTCGCCAGATATTTAATTAAACATTTTAGATTTTTCTCAAATTTTGCCGCGATGTTAGACTAAAACAAGTCAAACATGGTGGTGGAAGTGTCGTGGTGGGGTCTCTGTCCGTCCATCCATCCATCCATCTATCTATCTATCTATCTATCTATCTATCTATCTATCTATCTATCTATCTATCTATCTATCTATCTATCTATCTATCTATCTATCTATCTATCTATCTATCTATCTATCTATCTATCTATCTATCTATCTATCTATCTATCTATCTATCTATCTATCTATCTATCTATCTATCTATCTATCTATCTATCTATCTATCTATCTATCTATCTATCTATCTATCTATCTATCCGCAGGTGTCGGTGGTGTAATTACCTCTCTGCAGCAGGTGCTCTGGCCTCTCTGACCCTGCGCAGTAAAGCGCCACAGGCTAGGTGATGACATTAGCGAACTAATGTCTATTTTTACATCCCGCCTCCTCCACCAGGAGAGAAAAGAGCGGGGCTGAATTACAAGCTCACAAATGTCATTCCGTCACACGTCACTCATCGCGCCCGCTGAATCTGGCGAGGGTGTCCTCTGATACTCAGCTGAAGAAGATTTGATCTGGAACGCTGAGTTTTTGAAGGCAGATTCGATATTTGTCTTAATACATACATATTTGGCCAGGGGTTAAAATGTGCAGCTTCTCCTTTCCGTGGAAGATTATTATGTTTTAATCTAAATCTAGTCCAGACATTCAAGCGCCTTTTTTTGGGGGGGAATAATCGAGTTACAAGTTGACAACTAAACCGAGAAACAAGTTCAAACCTGCGTTGAGATCTTAAGTCATGATCTCAAATGCCAAGCGGTGTGTTGGCTGAAACGCACACCGCGTATTTCACAGAAAAACGCATAACCTCGATGCACAGGATATTTTTTGTTCTTGCAGCTGACTCTATATTTGTTATAGGCCGGGCTGTGGGGATGAAAGCGATAAAGCGCGCTTTCCATTTAAACTCTCCTAAACAAATAAAAGCTCACCTCAACGGATAACTTAAAATCGTTGCCATGGTGGCTCTAAAACATACATTCCAACAGTATTTCATACAACACAAATTAAAGAGTTTTCTTTTTTTTCTCTCTCTCTCTCAATTAGCTGTTGAAAGTCGGAGGTTCAATTGCTATATTAGATCACATTTGTTACGAAGCTAGTGTTCCTTGATGGTGCTGAATCCAGGCCAACACCCTTTAGTTGATGCGTAATTTGCTGCACCGTGCGTAATTAACTGAGTCGCCATCAGAGCCCTGTATTTGCGGCACTTTATTTTTGAACGGTGCAATACGTTTCCATTAAATGTTATTAAAGCGCGGGGAGTGACGAGCTCTCATTTGTCTTGTCAGGACATCTGACAACCTCGTTAGCTCCCATTTTCCCCTGTCAGCTCACAGCGCGACACGGACACTGACTTTAGCCACTCCTGGCAAGTGAGTGATAAACGCGCCTGTTCAGCCCTGCGCAGAGCAGGAGCATTATTGTTGCGAGCACAAAGCATCAGAATCAATCAGGGCGAAGCCTGGATGGCAGGTGTCAGTCTTGGGTATGTTTGTTGTTGTTGTTTTGTTTTTTTTTCTTTAATCCATGAAACTGTCAAGCCTTAATTTAATTTAAGGGTCATGGATTTGGGGCATGCTATCCCTTCATTCTCACTTTCTCTACACACCCTGACTCTGACGTGTGCAGTTCCACATTTTTCACAGTTCACACAGGCCTCTCGCATGGATCAAATGTTTGGCATGTAGACCTGTTTTAAATATTTGTCAGCACAAAAAAAAAAGAAAGAAAGGAAGGAGGTTGGGGGGAAGTGATCATGTTGTTTCCAAAGGAGAAAAAAAAAGTCAGAAGAACACTTAATGGCACGGGATCTTTCCGCTCTCTGCGCTTTCAGATGAAATTCTAGATCGAAGTTCGGCTTGTCACGTTGAGCGAAAGTGAACTCCTAACATCCAGGGCGTGCCTGTCTGCTACGGACAAATTGCATCCAATCACCCCGGGGGAATTCGGCTAATGTCTCGATCCGAAGCCGGAGAGCGCGGAGAGAAAACAAATCAAGCTCCGCGCACACGGATGCGCGCACAACTTCTTAAAAACATTCCGCGCAGAAATGAGAGAAACAATAGAGTGCGTCTTTACGTTCGTGTAATGAGAGGTGGGAATTGGATTGGATTGCTCTTTCATGATCTATAGCAAACTGGCATGATCCGCTGAGCCTCCTGAACACTTCTGATGCTTTGAGGCAGAATCACACTATCATGCCATCCATCAGGTATCCAAGGGGCCAAACAACTGTTGCCCCTTTGATTCATCCTTCAGTGGGCATTTTGCAGCGAAACGTTGTGATTTAAGGTACTGACAGGTGTCTTATGTAAAATAAACTCCAAATTGAGAAACTCGCCTTCTTGTCTCGGATTTCCTCTATTTGAGAGCTGCATCATCTCTGCGTGCACCCAAAATGCTTGGTCCTTCTGGACATTTTCTTTTTCTGTCTGCAGTAAACAATAAGCTCATAAAGCGTACGGTAGCGTAATGTTCTGCGTTGCTAGAGAGAGGAGGTAGATCATAGCATGACTTTTTAATTTTTTTTCCCCCAGGGCGCCCAGGAGATAGACATCTCAGTGCAAGAAAATAAAATAAAAACAAGACGAAAGTGCAGCACCTGTAGTTTGCTCCAAGTGTTATTTTCCCCCCACTGTCTAACTTATATCTACAAGTTAAGTCTGATCCTTAACTTAGACTGCAATGTCTTGCTTAATATGCAATGGGAATAGATAATAGAATCACATGCAAATACGGGCTGATATCATGAATATTTGAGTTGCAGAGATTCCATACATCTATAAAACGCAGAAACAACTCTCAGTGTGTTTCAGTGTGCAAATGGCTGCGCGCGCTTGTGCGTGTGTGTGTGTGTGCGTGGGAGAGAGACACAAAAAAGCGGGCAGGGGAGGGAAGGAGAGGGAGGTGGCGTTGTGCGGCAGCAGCGTGGTGACGGCAGAGGGAAAAAACCGGCTGGACAGATTTGCCTTCACGCCTGATCTGCTTCTGGAGAGCGGGGCTGTGTGGGAAGGGAAAGGGAGCACCTGGCCCGACCGCTGCATCCCATCTCGTTTTATTGACAGCCTGATAAGCAGGGACCAAGCCGTGCGGTTTCCAGCGCCCGTGTTGAGCACCCTGCTGCGTTGCACAGTATCGAGGCCTCTTAATGGCAGCGCATCCAAATAATGACCAGAACGCAGCAAGTCCCGGCTGGCCCGTACCTGCCCCGCTGCCCCTCCTCCCCGCACCGTCTCTTCCTGGGAGACGAGCGGCGGCGCGGTTGCCCATTAACTCACCGTCCTGTTCAAATTGACACAAACGTCAGCGGTTGTGGAAAAACGAAAAAAAGAAAAAAAAGGTTTGAAGCTTTTAGCCTGCCTCGGTTAAAAGCCGAGCAGAAGCCCAATTATGAATCACTGATGACAATTTTATAGGGCCAGAGAAATAAAAAGGTCAAAACAGTGGAGACGTCTGGTTACCTCTGCTTTATGGCGGAGAAAACGTTTTATTCCTCTTGTATGCGTGAGTTTCTATGTGAACGTTGAAAATATATCCACACGTCCACCGAGAGTGGTCTGAGAGAGCTTGCTTCCACGTGGTCTGTGTGTCCGCACCTGTTGCACTGAGCATGCTCAGGCAGGAAAACAAAAGAAACAAATAACGCTTTTAACGTCCTAACACCTCAACAAATACTTCAAATATTCTTTGTCACGATTTAAATAAAAAATAAACTAATATAATGCACGCACTGTCATGTCAAGACCATTGAAATTCAGAAGAACCTTTGTGAATCTCAGCTTCGGAGCAGAATTTAATGTGATTCATTGGATATGTTGCTGATGTGGTAGAACTTATTTATGTAGACTTAGACTAGTAAGTAAGTAAGTAAGTAAGTAAGTAAGTAAATAAATAAATAAACACTAGCATTTACCTATTAACCAAAAATGGTCTGTCTTAATATGCTAGATATTTTTAAGAGTGTACATTTTTATGGGTGCCAGATGCCCCCTTTGGGCCTCCCCTGGGTGCGTCACTGGCCTGCGGCACGCTTGGCGTGTACTTAGAGAAACTTGAGAGCAGAGCGGACAATTCAATTAAAATACACACGATTAAAATAAAACAATGGCCTTTATAACTCAGCAGAGTCTCTGCGGAGTCAGTGGCTAGGCTGTTAGCCCCCACACACAGGCCGGTGAGCTCCACACGGAGGCCACCTTGCGCACTTCCCAGTCCTGCTCTCCATCGCGTCCTGTCCAAGGTGTGACGTCGAGCCGTCGCTCCAGCCAATCACTGCCAACTTCAGGCTGATGCTGAAGGGGGGAAATTTGCTGGTAAGTGCTGCATATTTTCTCTACCCTCCTCACTCTCATTGACATTTCAACTCCACGACGGATCCGCAGGTAGACAGATTTTTTTTTAATTTTTCATTTTTGTTTGTCTTTGATTCGGGAGCTACACGTTTCTGAGGAGAAATCCTGCGGAGGGACGAGGCGAACTTATATACACACGGATAGGATACACGGTTACACCGCTGCTGCCTTCACTCCGGTGAGATTCGCTGAATCACATTTTTTATTTTATTTTATTTTATTTTTTTTAAGTTTTTCATGCATATGTCTTAATCCTGATGTTGAACCACATAAACGCTGCTGGAGAATATTCCAGCGTATTTCCCTTTTATAGGACGAGAACTTTTTACAACCTTGACGCATGTTCGGATACTAAAAAAAAAATAAAGAAAAGAGAGAAAAAAGTGCATGTTGCTCCATAATCAACGACACAAGCTGATCAGAGTGAGCGGATTTCCTTTTTGTTGTCACTAATGCAGCTTTTATTTAATCCTCACTTTAAGCGCTTTTTTTTTTTTTTTTTTTTTTTGACGTATTTCCATTATAAACCTCTGGTGAGTTGAAAACTGCTCGGACTCCATCGATCAGTTCGGTGGACGTGTCGCTGTCCAGCAGCGGAGTCTCTCACCTGCGGGGTCTTGGATCGATGTTTCCTCCGCTTGTTTAAGTTTTTGGATCTGTTTAGAGGCGCCGAGCAGAATGCATGTGAAACCTAATGAAGTCAGACCGGTTCAGCGAATGTCGTGTGAGCTTCGATGAAGAAAACGAATGAGTTGTGCGATTTGTGAGTTAAGTTGTATATATTTTTTTGCCTTTGGGAAATGGAAACGGTCTGCACCTTCTTGTTAAGTGTGCATCTATAATATTTGTACACTAGCAGCCTGAGGTCCAAGGTTTTCTGGCCCCTGTGTCTCTTCCTGTCTCGCCTGCTGAGCTGCTCCAGACTCCATCAGTCCTGGAGTTTTCTCCCAGCTTCTCAGCCTTGTGCTTTTTCAGACTGCTCACCTCAAGCGCCTTGCAGCAGTGAACCGAGACATCCTGTGTAGAAACATTAATATAGTGAAGTGAATTCAACTAAATATTGAGATAACATAGTATAAATGTAAGGAGCATAACGGAGCATAAACTATTTTTAATTACCTATACGATCATTTCTACAAAAGACGCATTGAAGAGAAGAGGAGCAACATTTAAACAACGAGAAAACATTTTTTATGCCATATGTCCTTATTCTAGCTCAGTATGTTAAAAGAAATCGCGCGCAGTTAAAAGGAGCTTCCACCGCTCCACGTGCGCCGCCAAGCAGGGAGAAAAAGAAAAAAAAAAAACCTGGCTGATGTGGACTGATGAAATCTTAGAGCATGACTTCAATTTATTCCTATAAAAGCCCGAATCCGAATTATCCAACGCGTCAATGACATATGCAAATAAAACAACCGCGGTGTCCTCGTGCGTCTGGTTGCAGTGAGTGAACGTGTCAGTCAGAGGCTGTTTGATGGATCACAGTGACAGGAAGAAGTTCTGCAAATATTTATTAAGCACAAATTAATATGCTTAATATTAATTAAGCATATACGTTTTTTATATGAGAGATTTATTATACAAATACTGAAACTGCTATAATAATAATAATAATAATATATCTAAATGTCCTGAATATTCTGTAATACACATAACGCTGTGTTAAAAATTGTATTTTGATTCAATAGTTCTAGACAATACAAAAACATAAATATAGCAATAACATGTATTTCAAATACGAAGATAATGTGACTTTTTAAAAAAAGAAAAAATCTCCAATATTTTTTAAAAATTAACTCTTCGTTTTCTAAGTTGATAGATTTCTTTAAATGGCAGACATATATATATATACTGCTAAAAAAAATAAAGGGAACACTTAAACAACACAATATAACTCCAAGTAAATCAAACTTCTGTGAAATCAAATTTCTATCTAGAATGTGTTATTTGAGTGTTCCCTTTATTTTTTTGAGCAGTATATATATATATATATATATATATATATATATATATATATATATATATATATATATATATATATATCCCAAATGCACTTTTCTTACATTTGGTCTAATTTAACTCTGAGAATTTCACCAGTGACGTTCAGTTTAAAATCTCCCATATTGGTCAGCATGGCTGCTTGACTCTCCAACAGATCTGTTTTCTCCTCAGCAGAAAGAAATGTTTTCACTTCAGATCTCTCTCTTTTTTAATTTATTCTTTTTGTCCACTTTTTCTTCTTTTTTTTAATTTAAAAGTTTCTAGAGGAACACAAATACTGCGTTGCCTCAGGGGGAAATAGCGAGCAGCTTAGGCTTTCCTTCAAGGCCTATGACATTAGTTGCTACTAATCCGAATTGGGCTAATTGCTTTCCCAACATCGCCCCCCACACTCTTCTTCACTTATTTATTAATCTTATGCAGTATTTAATTTACAGCAATTAAGTGAACTTTGTCAGCTACAAAACTTGAAATATTTTTTTTTTAAAAAGAAGCTGAGATTATCTAAAGTATTTTTAAAAAGCTGTTTCATTCCCACAGATTGACACAGATTGATGAATCTGGGAAGATTTAGAGGGAAAAAAAGAAAAGAAAAGAAAAGATTACAGAAACCTCTTGAGAGTGGAGAGACAACGAATTAGCTCTTAGAGCGGATTTACAGCTTAACCAAAAAAGAGACCAATAACCTACTGGAGGCATTGTTTCCAAAGAAAACTACTTGACACTCTCACCGGGGAATCTGTCTGTCAGGCGAAGGCAGCCAGGTTAGTGGCGTGCATTTTGTTTTGTTTGACAGCTGCAGACTGTGACGAGTGAGTGGCACTAAAGTTAGCACGACAAAAGTGTGCATTTGCAGAGAATTTTGCAGGGAAAAAAACAAACAAACATACATTTCTGCGACCCTCCTGTCAAATTGGAAACTTTAAAACGGTACTTGCATGAATTTAAAAAAAGAAAGAAACTTTCCAACCGGTATCACAGTTCTCCTGGAGCTCTCTTTCAAAAACAACCCTGCGGATATTGAAAAGTTTCTTTGGGCCCTTTTAGCATTAGTCTTACTTTAAAACATCCAAACTCTTGGAAACTGTAAATTATTCAAAGCAATACAGCTGAGTGAATCTTTAGCTCCTCCTACAGTTTAATTTGGAGCCAAGTCGAGGTTCTCCCTAATGGCACAAGGAGGAGGAAGAGGTGTGGGAGAAACGGTGGTGTGTGTGTGAGACAAAGTGTGTGAGGGGGTGTTTTTGGTCTTATGCATGTCTAATAGGAGGGGTCACTGACGTAAAAATGTTAGGGAACCCCCCCCCCCAACCCACCCGCCTCCCCTTTAGATGATATAAGCTGCGAGCATTCACGGCGGGCCCATCGGCTGAACCACCAGTCTGAGTAAGTAGAAACAAAGCAGCAAGGAGAAACAGATGAATGTGCTCGTTTAGTTTACGGGTTGTTTGATGAGGGAGCACTGGCCAGAGTGTTGTTCCTCACCACGGGACCCTCGGTGACAGTTTGAGCCGGTCTTCTCAGCTCATTATCTCGCCGGCCCACTGAGGGCCCCATTCAAGCCGGGCAAACCCTCACCTCCTTCCCTTCCATCCCATCCTTCCCTTCCCTTCCCTTCCCCTCTCTCTCTCTCTCTCTCTCTCTCTGGCAGAGTCGTTTGTCTACTCATTGAACCCGCAGTCAGGAATGCAATGGTTGTTAGGGAGCCCTCTTTCACCTCCAAAGTGTTTTATTGATGAGCTTTGACTTCTCCTACTTTTTCACATGTCAAAGAAAGTCAAGTGTAGGCCCCCATGACTTCATTTCGTGGCCCCCATCCCTAAAAAAAAAAAAAAAAAAAAAAAAGTAGGAAAACATTTCTTCCCCCTCCCCCTGTTTATGCTCTTCCCATCTCTCGTCATTTGGCCCCCTCTCTGAGGCACCCCCGGTTTTTTTTTTGTGGTTTTTTTTGCTTTAGTTTTGACTTCAGCATGCACACAAGCCTCACTTCTCTCTCCACCCCCCCTCTTTTTTTCTGGGGTGCCTTCCTTCCTCCCAGAGAGCTCAGAGTTTACGCTCGGACACATGGCGCAGAGGGGTTGCTTTTGGGTGCGCTGAGGTGTGCGGTAATGGTCCAGTCATTCAGCGGGTGCAGTTACGGGGTTACGTGTGGCCATGGCTACGCAGTCATTTGCTTTACTTTATTTACGCGCGTGCTCTTCGCTGTCAGGAAGCGGGAGTGACGTCGCAAACGCACCCCTACCCCCACCGCCCTCTCCCTTCAAAACCACCTCCCCATAAAATGCAGCCGAGCTTGCCTAAAGGGCCGCGCTCTTTACGCATGGCGCTCCTTGTTGACAGGAGGGGTATGGCTGTTCGGGAGGGGAGACGGTGATGCTCAAAAAGAATAAACAAAAGCACGTGGTGGGATTTTTTTTTTTCTCCCAGAGTGAAGGCTGTGAGTTTTTATTTTACGATAGTTCGATTTAAGACGAGAAACTTTTGCCAATGAGTGACGCTCCTAAAACTTTGGAACAATCACGTTTTATTTTATTCTAGAAGGAGCCGGATTTTATTACGGAGCACCAGACAGAGGGAACTGTAAGAAAACTAAACTAGTTGTTGCAGCTTATGAGCAACATCGGCAAAAGGGAAACAAAAAAACAAACAAAAACAATTTGTATGGATCTCCGTAACGTAAATCGCATCGACTCTTTTGGGAAAGGCACGCTGCTGCTCTTTGTGGTTTTAATTCTGTGCTACGAGTCCAACATTCACGTGTGCGCTACTCCGCCGCCGTGGGTTCCGCCAGTTCCTCCCCCATTTGTCCACTTCTTCCCCTCCCACCTCTTTGCAGCACCGTCAAGCCTCAGGTTGGAGCCGAGCATGCCTTAGATTCCCTGGAAGAGGAATAGACGTTTTTTCTTTTTTTTTTTTTTTCTTTTTTGTCTTTGCAGCTGCTTATTTGCAGCAAGTGTGCACCGGGTGCATTCGCGTCCGTGGGCTGTAGAAATTAGTGGGTTGGGAAAGACTCGAGACTTTCTCTCTGCCTCCCCCCCCTTTTGCTCTTCTTCTTCTTCTTCTTCTTCTTCTTCTTCTTCTTCTTCTTCTTCTTCTACTCCGTCGCTGTGGCTCAGTCCTGTTTCCCGCTTTGGCTGTGGTGCAGGGGGAAAGTGTTTATATGGGGGATGATGACAGAGGTCGGGTCGCGCTAATGGGCCAGTGAAGAGCGGCGGAGGGAGGCGAGGAGAGGAGAGGCGAAGCGCGCACAGCCGACCAGGAACACATAACATTAATACACTTGTTCCATCACCAATCAGCATAGGTGTGTTCATTCTCTTTACCCCCACCTCCTTTCCACCATCGCTCTCTCTCCTCTCTCTCTCTCTCTCTCTCTGTCTCTGCCCCCCCCCATCCCCTCCACTCCTCCTCCCCTTCCACCCTCCCTCGTCTCTCTCTTCCCCACTCTCCCTCATCCCGACTCTCTCATTCGCTCTCTCACACGCCAGCGCACATCCAGCGCCAAACTCCGTGCGTTCTGACATCTGAGTTCACTGTCAATCTCTGTCTCCTTCGCAGGGATATCCCCTCCGTCTCCGCCGAAGACCACTGGAAACTAATTTTTCCTCTTCAAAAGTTCCGGGGGAGAGCGAGACACTCAAATCCTGGTCGGCTTTTTGGCTTTTTGCTCTTCCCCCCCTCCCTTTCTATTATTTTTGGTGTGAAGAGCGGGGCTCTGCAGCCTATAGTTTAAAAAGGACGGAGGATGCCCCAAAAAGGTGAGATTTTGACTATAAGATTCGCCATTATTATTATTATTATTATTATTATTATTATTATTATTATTATTATTATTAAAGTAGTATATTTTAGCTTGAGGATTAGTGGTAAACTCGTGGCTGTGGACCGCGCTGCGCTGTCTTCTGTTTGGACTCTTCCAAAAAAAAGTCCAAGTCGCCTTCAGCGCTTCTGTCGTGTCTTATACGCTCCGCATTATTTCCGTCACTCTGTTGTTGTGTTTAAGTCCATGGATAGCTCACCGCTTATTTATGACAGCACACGAGACGGGAGAAGAAAATAAATAAAATAATATAAAATAATAATAATAATTATTATTATTTTTTTTTAAAAGCCACGATGAGCCGGGACAGTCAGTTATCGTCTTGGGGAATGTAGCGCAATGACCCGTTGAGGAAAGGTGTCAGATTGATTCATGCAGGCGAGTAAGGGAAGCGCCTTTAAAAGAATGTTTTTTATAAATTAAAGAAAGAACATAAAATAAAGTATTAAAAGCATCTCATACTCAGGAAGATGGTTGGTTTGTTTGTGTTCCACATAAAAAAACTTCCAAAAAACAAAAAACAAATAAAAAAAACTCCCCATCCTTACGTGCTCTTCTAGCAATTGGAACTTTCTGTATTTATTTAAAACATTGTTATGCTGTTTTCATTATTTTAGGACTTTGGATACATAAAGTGTCTCTTATAAAAGCTCACAAAAATAATCACCCTTAAATAAATCCTTAAAATAGAACTGTAGGCATTTAAAATAGAAAATGTGGAACTGCTGCTGCTTTTCTTAAAACATAAGAATTGATTTAAAAAAAAATCTTTTAAGTACTTTGATTTAATTTATTAATGCATTTGTGATTCTGAAATAAATTAAGCCATGAAATAAAACCTGAAACATATTGTTCAACAATAAAAATATACATATGTATGTGAAACTTAACACTTGACCATTTCTAATTAATGCATTAATAGTAGCAAGATATAATTATTTTAACAACAACAAAATGCTATATTTTCTTCTGCATGCTCGGCCTGAGTTTGGGCCTTACGGGGACCGGTTGTACATGAGAACGTCGTGAGCGCAGCGTCCAGCCGCCAGAGTAACGCATGTTGAATTAAGACATTGTTGTTCCGGATTACGACAGGGAAAGAAATGCAGATGAGGTCCTAGTTAACCCCCAGGAACAACAACGTTTGAGCTTTCGACCCTAAATAAATGATTAACCACTCGGGCCTTTATAGGGAGCCTGAAAGCTACAGACTAACAGCGAGCGCGTTTTATAGGGCGAGAAAAAAAAATCTCAATGAAACCATTTTATTTATACTGTCTAGATGCAAAGATGTGTTTAAATTAGCACATCTTGAATTGTTAAATGTGTGGTACATATATATATATATAATATATATATATATATATATATTATATATAATATATATATATATATATATATATATGTTTGTGTGTGTGTATCTATTTTAAGATTTAGCTGCTGACTGATGAGTAACGTGGGTCAGTGTGAAGGAATTTGAATTTGATTAATGACCGAACAGCTTATTTGTTAAAACACGTTATAATCTAAAAGTAATGGCGGCCCCTGCTTGCGTCTTCCCAATCTAGTCTCGGCCTATGCACGCATGTCTATGAGAGACAAGGACTGTGGAGCCTCCTTTTTTCCCCCTTTTCCTCCTTTCTCTTTGCACACAACACAGCTCCACATGGAGGGAGAAAATGAAAACTTCAGACTTCTCCCTGGTCTGCCCCCCACACACACCCTTTTTTTTATCTGTTTCCCCCCTCTCTCTTTTTCAATAGCTTCTTTACGGCATTTGTCTTTTCCAATTGAGCGCCCCACTGCGCTGTTGTGTCGTTAAAAAACAGCTTTACAACCCGCACCAGCAGCACCGAACAACCACCAAATATTTATAACGAGAAATTACTTTTTGAAAAATAAAAAATACAAAATACAAAAAAAAAAACCCAAAACATTTATATCTTCCCACCCTCATCTATGAGAGCAGGGCAAACAAAACCAGCATTGACGCACCAGCGGCAGCGGGGTCACGGCCGTGTGTGTGTGTATGTGTGTGTGTGTGAGAGAGAGAGACAGACAGAAAGAGAGAGAGGGAGAGGAGTGTGTGTGTGTGTGTGTGTGTGTGTGAATGCTCCCGGAGGGGGTGGATTCATGCCTCCGGCTCTTTGTATTAATCTGAACTTGTTGGTGTGTTTTAGTTGCGTGTTTCTAGTCGCGAAGGCCGAGTTTTCACCCCGGAGTTGGAGGTATATGCAGAGAGGAGGGGACGCAGCATTGTTGGGGTAGACCAGCAGGCTTTGTACACCAGCTCTGTACCCCCTCCTGCTCTGCACTTTTGCAAAGCAATGAGGCGAGGTAGACAACGTGTGTCACTGTACAGTTCCTACATCAAGTTTTTTTTTTCTTTTTTTTTTTTTTTTTAAGGGAGGTAGGGTTTGGGGGGGTGTTTAAAGGCCTCTTGCTGGGACGATGAGAGCTGATTTCTTTGTTTAAAGCCCCACAAAAATAAAAGCACTGAATGGAAAAGTGCTGTAAAAAAAGAGTTATAGGCTCACTGGTGGTTAGTTTGAGTTTATTTTGACAGGTGCTGACATGTATGTTGCCTCACGTCAATTATAAGTCGTTTGCTTGGCAACCGGATTTAGATTAATTGTAAACAAAGTTGGGGATGGAGGAGAGAGGGGGGGGGGGGATGTAGACTGTTAGGTTTGAGCAGATCAGTGTAGCTGCTGCTGTGCTAATGTGTTGTTCTGCTCTGTCCTATAGGGAGACATTAAGTAGTGAAAGCGGCAGATGATTGACTAAATTGTTATACAGTGGACAGTCAACTCTGTTTCCAGGCAAGTTTAATTAAAATCCACATATATGAACATATAAATATAAATATGCACTTAGCATGTAAAATAAATACATATTTTTCATCTGTATTTGTAAAAAAAAAAAAGAAAAGAAAGAAGAAAAACAGATAAAAGAAAACAAGAAAAAGGCAGCTGCCAAATTCAAATCGGAAAAAAAATGGGAACAATTTTTTTTTTTAAATCCTTAAAATAAGCCTAGAACGTATAAAAGCAAGTGAAATGAACATTATTATAGGAAATTCCTAAATTTGATGCTAACCAGATTTGTTGTCTCCTTGTGATGCTTAGAATACCACAACCAAGCCACGTGGGAGTCTGGCGTTGCCTCAATGATGCAGAACAGTAAGTTGTTTTCATATGTCTCCATTTTATTGTGAAAGTTCTCATTGCAGCCGCAGCTTCTTCACGTGGTTGCATGGAAGAAACAACCGCTGACATGTTTGCACTCTCAAAAAAAAAAAAAAGAAAAAAGAAAAATCACGTGTGCTTGCAGAAATTTGCATGAGGGGAAAAAAATGTTTGCTATTTGATGCTTGTTTCATTGCAGTTAATTTATTATTTTGTTATACCTATTTTGCAGTGATATGTATAAGCAAAGTTATTATTGAACAAGTTAATCACACGCCATGCCTCTCTAGAGAGAGAGAGAGAAATGAGGAGAGAATAGAAAGGGGGTGGGTCGAGAGGGAGATTTTTTTTTTTTTTTTTTCTGCTTGAGTTGGTATTAAATAATTGCACAGCCGTCTGCATTAGCGTTAGAGCTGGCTGCCAGGGCTGCATACGAGATGAGCTTCGCAGGGAAAAGAGCCCCTCATGAAACACGGGGAATTGCAATAATGTCTTATGCAGATTAGTCCATATATTTCTGCAGCACAGACAGCATGAACTAGAAAAAGAAGAAGAAGAAAAAAGTAGAAATGTTCATATTCTACCCGGTGTAGGCTCAGAGAGGGGATAAATAATAAATAAGAATATTGTCATGGGTAGAGGAAATAAAATAAAAA